>JXTC01000660.1:0-128172 GCA_002914845.1 Trema orientale
AATCTTTATAGAAGCTGTCGTTCTTCAACTAGTTGTCGTTTTTCTAAAGAATTACAGTTTCTAAAATTTTTCAAGAATAAATTTCGAATTTCCACTAGTAAAATTCCCCTTCTGCCACTGGCCCGAGGTTTGGGTCGTGACAGGAGGTACTTTATATAATTCGATTATATAGGATTAGACCAGGCATGGTTTGAATCTCATATAAATTCCGTTAACTATTGAGAGTTCAAATGATGTCACTAGATGATCATATGTAGATCAATCTTATTCCTGAGTAGTTATAGACTCCTATTTATAACATTATGTTCTTTGACATACTTGTTAAAGGTTTGTTTTCTAAACAGATCAAAATACTTGTATCTTGGGAGCATAATGAAATGAGTTGCTGGGAATGTAACTTATAGATATGGAATCCATTCCTTCCATTAGGAAGCTAGAAAGATTATTTCCTTGTGCATTGATTCAGGACTTGAACAGTTTAAGTACTCAATTTATAATAGACTTATAAATTAATTGTTCATTGGAGAATCAATGCTCTACAAGGATAAAGATGTAATTAGAGAGGCAAACGGAACATGACCTAGGTCTAATTATGAATTGTCTATGGAGGATTGAACTACAAGTAATCATTAAATTGATGGACTGTTCGTTGTTTTTTGAGTAAATTAATTCTGTAATTTCAAGAGTGCAATTCTAGATTTTTAATGGAGTAATACTGGAATTAATAAATTAGACAAATTAATTAAAGAGTTTAATTAATTGTCATAATTTATTGGAGCTTGAATTACAGGTCCATAGGTCCCCAATCCCAACTCTTACAAACACTGTACTGGATAGTACATTATTTCTGTTACTGCACACTTTGTCTAGATAAATAGTTTATCTATATGTAATTAATAATTATTATTAATTAATTAATTTTTGAATTAATTAATTTAAATTTATGGAGGGATAAATTTCCCAATTTGTTTAAATTTTGAATTTAAAAATGTCTAATTATGAGATAATTAGATAAATAAAAATTGGGAAACTGACTGAAAGTGAAATAGTTATCTGCTAGTTTATATAGATATATATTAATTAATTAATTAGATTAATGAACTTAAATATATATATAATCATGATTTTTAATAAAATAAGGAAACTTATGTTTCCTATTAACGTAAGGTATTAGAAAGATATTTATATATATTAATTTGATTAATATAATTTTTATTAAAGAGTTTAATAAATATATATATAAATATAAAGGAAACCTTAGCAGATAATAGAGATACATTATGTATTATTTTCTACAGAGCCTCCATAAACTAGAGAGAAAAAAGAAGAGAGTCTTCCTATTCTCTGTAGAACAAACTCTTGCAATCTCATGTGTTTAGAAAATTGCAAGTGCCTAAAGTGTGTGTTTTAAGAAATTGTACGCGACGCCCACACATTCATCTAGTTGTGCTTAAGGCTTGGATTGGAAGATCGTAGTTTAGAAGACAAAAAAGCTAGGATCCGCTGATAGCCTACAAGAGGTATTAGATCTATTTCTTTGTATATTCCTATTTGATATGAATTAATACTATGCACTCATATAGTCAATTGTTTTGAGAAAATTTTTGAATATTCCTAGGCCAATCTTCCGCTGCGAAAATGATTTTTAAATCCAACAAATACAACAAAGATTACTCAAAAATCCTAGAGAGGAAGGAGCTTGGAGCGAAAATCTTGGAGAGGATACTTGAGAGAGTGGCTTGAAGAGATTGAAGCTTGAAGTTCTACCTCTACAAAAGAGTTTTCCTCATCCTCTTTCACATCCTAGTCTCATTTGAATTTTTGTATTGTGCTTGATTTTTGAATATGTTTAGATATTATGAAATTCTATTTGAGATTAGTGTTGGATTCTCCTATGTTGAATTAAATGATATATACTTGGGATTTGATGTAACTTAAACTCTGATTCTATGTCTTAATTTCTAATATGTTCTTTGATATTATTCTTGAATTTGTTTATGCTATTCCATGCTTAATGCTTCTCAACTAATTAGCTACTAGTTAGATGATTTGGTTTCTAAGATTTGGCACTTGAGAAAGGGAATTTTAGAAGCAATTATAGGATAGTACAACCTTGGATTTTGTAGAGTTTGAGAAAACCTATAATTCCTTTGAAGCCATTATCAAAGAACCATTGAATATAATGAATTCCTAAATTCTAGGTTCGAAATAGTGATATTAGAACCAGGATTTAGGAATGATGTCACTCAGAACTCGAGAGAAGGAGTAGAAATATCTTTGGGTTCTTGTCTTATCAACTAGGAATAATTTATTAGAATATACTTGGTGATCAAAAGACATAATTTATAATTAGGTAAATTCAATCCTCAAGTACATTTGTGCATAGAGTTTCCATATTTTATTTTTTTATTTAAATTTATATTTGTATTTATTTATGTTATAAACTTATTAGGTTTGGTTGCCCAGATAAAGTTAGGTCACGATAATTTAACACACAATTCCTCGTGGGATCGATAACTCTATACTTATCACTTTGTTACTTGTTTACGACCCGTGCACTTGTGGTTAATTTACGTATATGCATTTTAGATGTAACAAGTTTTTGGCACCATTGCCGGGGAATTAGTATTTTGGATTGTTATTGATATCAGGAGTAAGTTACTTAATTTTAATTTTGGTATTTACTTTTAAATGTTTCTTTTTTGAGGTACTCGGAGATGATAGATCAACAAGCCCTCTTATGATTTGCTCAACGAAACTCAGAGCTATTTTATTGTACATGGTGGAGATACAAAGAGTTGCTCACAACATGCCCGAATCATGGTTTCTTCTTGGAGTATCAAATACAAAACTTCCTCAACAATCTTTGGCCCGAAACAAGAGTACAAGTGGAAAGAGGTAATAGTACCACCTTTATCTACCAATTATCCATTGATGAAGCCTATTTGTTGTTGGAAGACGTAGCCGACTTCGACTATCAGAGTTTTATCTACCAATCCATCTTGGTTTGGGAGATAATTCTAAAATTTCGGCACCATGGTGAGATACTCCACATCATCAAGCGGAGCTTCCTCCCAACCTTGAATATCTTGTTGCATAATTTTCGGAGGAGACATGACTTTACCATGAGGAGTGGGAGAGAATGGAGACCGTTCATAATTTACAATTTGAGTCTGTCTATGATTCCCTTGAAGCCATGAGAAGAACGGTGACTATGATACATGCACAAGTTACAAACATTGATGAAAGCTATCATGAGGAGCCGAGCACAAGCGGGAGGATCTTGGGTTTGTTTGATGATATGATAACTCAAGTGAGGAGACGAATCAAGAGCGGATCAAGGAGGAAGAATCACAAGACAACACTTGTGAGTCTTCACCCTTTGAGATCCAAATCATTATGCCGCTACCATTCATCAAAAGATCACATTTATGACGACCCTATGTGGTGAAATCCTCCTTCACTACCACTAGCACCATTCATTCAAGCCCACCAAACACATGTATCGGTGTCGAGTCAAGTTGAGTGTATATGCCGAATACTTCCATACATCACCAAGCTTGAGGGCGTTCGAAACCAAGACCCATTTGATGTGTCGTATGACACATACTATAGGTGAAAGCCGTTATTAGAAGAGCTTTGCCAAGTTGTACATGAATAAGCCTAATTGTGAATTGACGGGAACACCAAATACTTAAGGACACTATACATTGATGCCACTTTAAAGTCTTTCAAGATTCATGGAATAATTAAATCGAAGATCTTAGTATTTACTTTGTGAATTGGTTGATAATTTTGTCTAAATGGCCATTGAGAACAAAATTATTGAAAGCATTATTCCTTGATAGAAAAATGATAACTTAATGGTAAATATGTGTTGGAGGGGTATTACGGTAATTTCACTTATCCAACTACGGTAATGTATAGGGATTTTACATGTGGTATAGAATATGGTAGATGGATCAGTTAATCAAGGTTAGTTGATTAAATCTCTATAAAAGGCATGACATTTAATCAAGGAGTGTAGTATTGGGCCTTTAGCATAGTGTTCCCTTTACTAATAGTATTTATATAAATATTATAATAAGAGTTCTTATGTATTTATCATATTATTAAAGCTTAGATTATTTAGATCTATTAGGTCCCTTGCTTAACTCAACAAAGCTCATTAATTAGTTGGTGGTATTTGTGAAATTAGTTTCGTAAAACTGTGTAAAATAATGATTCTACATAGAAATTAGTATTTTTATAAATAAATTACATGAGTTGGACATATTTATAAAAATTTACACAAAGCCTAAATTGGAGAACAAAAGCCCTATCCTAGTTGGATTCGGATTAGTAGTTTTGGGCCCCATATATATAAGATATATGAGAGAAAAAACTGCATAGGGAACCCTAGCTGTGTTGCATGTAAAATAGAGGGAAAGAGAGAGAATTTAGCCAAGGCCGAGAAAGAGAGGAGAGAAAAAGTTTCCTACAATCTCGAAGTCTCATCTCACATCCCGGTATTCCAAAGGATTGGGAAGGTGTTTTTGATCATTCTCCAACAAAAGATTCAACTTGGTACTCACTCGCCTTATCAACCAAGAGCAAGAGCATAGACAAGAAGATTTAGGGTTAGAAATTTTATCACCATCAACAAGGAGATAAAGGACAAGCATGCTACAAGAGGTAAACCCTAATTTCATCTCTAGGGTTTATACATCCAGATTTGATTTGTGTTATACATGATCCTATAATTGATATTTTCATGATCTATGGTTATTTTTCATAAAAAATTTTAAAACCTAAATCCGCTAACTTTTCTGGTACGTTCATGATGTGATCATGTCTTTTCCACAGTTTGCATGCATGTATAATTTTTCCTAAGTGTTAGGGTCTAATTTCCAGCATAAAGAACTAGTATTCATGTTTTGATGATTTTGATTAGTTTTCAATGCTAGTTATTGGCTATTACATACCTCATATCACTTGTATGCTTTCTGTTCATATTGTGATTAAGTTTCCGAATTGTGTGAAAGTTGTGATTTCAATCTTGTAATCAATTTTTTTAGCCATTTTATATTGTAGTGATTATTCTAGTAATAAAATTGATATCAGGTCTTCTGCACGCCTTGCCACAGAGGATACTGACTCTTTTCACTATATTTTCTGTCAGACACAAGGTAAATAAAGATTTATTTTAACTGCATCATAAGAACACTAGTAGATACAAGATGTTTTCCTATATGCTTATGTGTATTATATCAATTATATATTATTTATATGATTATTGTTAAATTCATAAAAGACATAAGCATGTTATGATCATTTAAGCATGATTTTTAAAGAAGTGAAGTTTTCCACATATTAGATTTAAAATAGTACCATTGTACTGATTTTTACGAGATATGTTTTAAGTATATTGTTTAGTCTATCTATGTTGGGTAGGTATAGTTTGCACAGGTATCCTTCTTGCATAGATGGACACGGCTTACTGACTGCCGAGACTGAGCATTAGACTCTGAGATTTATTAGATGCATTACCTAGTCAGTTTGCATTAGGTAGGTATGATCCGCATTGGCCACGTGTTTCTTTCTCACATTGGTGGGCACAGTCTATCGACTGCCGCGACTTTGTAGTGTACTCAAGGGCCCTATAAAGAAATATTTTCTATGAAAAGTGCATCAAAATGAAAAATTATGAAAGAAAGAGTACAATGGAAATTTCAATAAAGTTTATGTATGAAACATGTTCACGAGCATGCATGTTCTTCACTTACTGAGCATTAGCTCATTTAGTTCCAGTGATGTAGGTGAGAAGATATGTGATGTATAAAGTTGCTGTTTGTGTACCACGCTTTCTTGTCTCTATGATCATACAGATGTAGATGAGCTTGACTTGTGGGTGATGTTTTTGAATTTTAGTATTTTGATGTGCTGTAAATATTACTGCTAATGGCAAAACAAACTAACATACTTTTGGTTGTACATTTTGTAAAGACAAAAAAAAAAGAGTAGTGCCACGCAACTTCTTTTGTTTTAGAGTTTGAAAAGTTTAAACTGGCCTACGTTTTTTAACAAACCTAAAGTCGTGGTATATAAAAGAATAATACTTCCTAGTTTGACCTATATATTTATATAGTTAAGATAGGAGATGTTACAGTTTGTGGTATCATAGCAGAGGTTTAGTCGTTTTTGAATACTACCGACATATATATGATCATGCGATATAAAACTTAGTCAACCAGTAAGTCTAATTATTTTCATACATGCACTTCATTTTTGTTATATAAGTTTGACTCACATATTATTAGTGGCTATTATACTTGTTTGTAAGTAAGGGTTACTGTACAGGAAATCATGCCGAGGGATAAAGGTTAGACTAGCCAACAAAGGAGTGATCAAGAAAATGACAAAGATACTACTATAAATCGATTGGCTGAGTTAGTAGGGAGATAGGCTCAACAAATAGAGATACTTATAGAACGAGACCAAATAAGAGAAGAACAATTACCAGCACAAATTGTGGCTAGACAAGAAAACCATGAACCAGCTTTTGAAAGGTTCAGGAAGAATAAACCTCCAGCTTTCAAAGGTGAAACAAATCCATTATTAGCTGAGGAGTGGATTCAGAGTTTAGAGTATATCTTTGATTATATAAGAATCTCTAAGGAAGAAAAAGTTTCTTGTGCTACTTATAAGTTCCAAATGAATGCCAGGCATTAGTGGGATTCCATAAAGTCAATCGTGATGTTAACAAATTAACTTAGGAGAGATTCAAGAGAATCTTTTACAAGAAGTACTTTAGTGAAGCTCATCGACTGACAAAGGCAGCTGAGTTTACTAATTTGAAGAAGGGTGGTATGTTTGTGTGTGACTACATAAAGAAATTTGATGAGCTATCCCGCTTTGCTCCTCATATGGTGGGTATCAACGAGTTGAAAGTAAATCAACTTTTACAGGGGCTCAAAGCAGAAATATATGAAGATATTAAGATGTGTACAGAGAAAAGTGTGCCTTACACAAAAGTTGAGGAGAAAGCCCTTGAAGCTGAATAAGATGAACTGAAGGTGGTAAAGGCACTAAAAATTAGAAGAAACATAAATATGCTAAGGCAAAATGTAAATTTTGGAAAAGGTACTCAATCAGGGTTTAACGGTGGCAAAAGGAAATTCTCGCAAGGTCAAGAACAAAGAGAAGATCCTTCAAAGTGCCCAACAACAAGTCAACAATTGCAATCTAATGCGAATCAGAAAGTTACACGTCCTAAATGTGGAAGGCCTCATAAAGGTGAATGTTTTTTTGAGTAGTAGAGCGTGTTATACGTATGGCAAGATCGAACATTTTTCCAAGGATTGTCCCTCCACCTTTTGTGAACAAAAAAAGTTCTAACTCGTGTGTTTACCTTGACTGCGACAGATGCTGAGGCTGATCCATCAGTTATAGCAGGTGAGATCTCAATCTTTGATATCCTCATAATTATATTAATAGATTCAGGGGCTACACATTCACTTGCATCACCAGTATATGTGAGAAAATTAGGCAGATCACTTAAAACTTTAAATTAAAGATACTGTGTAACTATTCCATCTGGCAAAGTACTGTATTCTGGTCAAGTTTTGAGAGTGTGTCCAATATAGATAGATGGCAGAGAGTTATGGGCAGACTTAATAGTGTTAGATATGCAAGATTTTGAAGTGATTTTGGGTATGGATTAGCTATCTAAGTATCGTGCTAGCTTTGATTGTAATGATAAGAGAATAATATTTCGGCCACCAGGCGAAAAGAAGTTTACTTTCCTTGGATCTTCAAAGAAGAAAATAGTACCAACAATTTCAGTGATAAAAGCAAGGAAGCTACTTGAGAAAGGATATACTGGTTATTTGGCAAATGTAATGAATACTAGAGAGGAACTGAAGATGATGCCAGAGGAAGTACCAGTGTTTAATGAATTTCTAAAGGTATTCCGAGAAGATCTACCAGGATTACCACCTAATAGATAAATAGAGTTTGTAATTGATCTACTACTTGGTACAACCCCTATTTCTAAAGCACCATATAGAATGGCTCTAGCAGAGTTGAAGGAACTGAAGGTACAATTACAGGAACGTTTGGATAAGGATTTCATATGCCTAAGCTTTTCAGCATGGGGTGCTTCAATATTGTTTGTAAAGAAGAAAGATGGGACTATGAGGCCTTGTATTAATTATAGAGAGCTAAATAAGGTCACAATCAAGAATAAGTATCATTTCCCTAGAATTGTGACTTGTTTGATCAGTTACAAGGTGCTTCAGTATTTTCAAGATTGATTTAAGATCAGGATACCTTCAGGTGAAGATTGAGGAAGGAGATATTCTTAAGACAACTTTTAGAACGAGATACGGGCACTATGAGTTCTTAGTAATGCCCATCGGTTTAACTAATGCCCCAGCTACTTTTATGGACATGATGAATAAAGTATTCAAGGACTTCTTGGATAGGTTTGTTATAGTATTTATTAATGACATTTTGATATACTCGCGCTCAAAGGAGGAGCACATGGGGCATTTGAGAATAGTTTTGAGGATCCTAAAAGAAAAGCAGTTGTATGCAAAGTTTAAGACGTGTGAGTTCCAGTTGGAGAAAGTTATCTTCCCTGGTCATGTAGTGTCCGGAAATGGTATTTATATGGACCCAACAAAGGTTGAAGCTGTAAGTAATTGGTCAAGACCTACAAATGTATTAGACAATAATTGCATCGAAGGATTTTCTAAGTTGGCTTCTTAATTGACTCAACTGACAAGAAAGAATATGAAATTTCATTGGAATGATGATTGTGAAATGAGTTTCCAAGAGTTAAAGTATCATTTGGTCACAGCTCCTATACTTTTTATACCCATTGGACAAGGAGGATTTATTGTTTACAGTGATGCCTCAAAGAATGGTCTAGACTGTGTTTTGATACAAAATGGTAAGATGATCACCTGTGCTTCTAGGCAACTAAAAGAATATGAAAAGAAATATCCTACCTATGATTTGGAGCTAGCAGTAGTAGCTTTTACACTGAAGATTTGGAGACATTATCTTTATGGAAAAAGATGTCAAATTTACACAGACCATAAAAGTCTCAAGTACTTCTTTACCCAAAAGGAACTGAACATGAGATAAAGAAGATTGCTTGAACTGGTGAAAGATTATGACTGTGAGATTAACTATCATCCAGAAAAAGTTAATGTGGTTGTCAATGCTCTAAGTAGAAAGTTGTTAGCTGCTATGTCACTTAAGTATGTTGATCTGAAACATCTTTTGATGGATATGCATCGATTGGAATTAGAAATTATGCGTACAGGTTTAATAGAGAAATTAGCAGCTCTTACGTTGCAAGCTGCAATTTTTGAGAGAATTGAGCAAGGCCAACATATGAATCCCTATCTAATAAGTTTAAAGACTAAGATAGAGTCTGGAAAGGAGATGGCGTTCTAGGTTTCTAGTGATGGTATAATCAGATACAGAAATAGAGTGTGTGTACCAAATAAAATAATTAGAAAGGAGATATTGATAGAAGCTCATACTACTCCCTACTCTGTGTGTCCTGGTATGATAAAGATGTATAAGGATTTGAAAATGTATTACTGGTGGCCAGGTATGAAGAAGGATGTGACTGTATTTGTAGAGTCATGTCCCACATACCAGTAAGTTAAAGCTAAACATCAAAGACCTGTTGGTACATGAAAGCCTATACATGTACCACAATGGAATTAGGAAGAGATTGCTATGGATTTGGTGGTTGGATTTCCTAAGACAAATAAAGATCATAATGCTATTTGGGTAATTATGGATAGATATACTAAGTCAGCCTATTTCTTGCCAATTAAAGTAACTTGTAGCTTGGATCAGTTGGCTCAGTTGTATGTTCAGGAAATCATTAGACTATATGGTGCTCCGAAAGTTATCATTTCTGATCGAGATTCTAGATTCACTTCAAAATTTTGGAAGAGGGTTCAAGAGGCTATGTGCATGAAACTGGCATTTAGTACGACTTTTCATCCTCAAACAGATGGATAATCAGAGAGAATTATACAGGCATTTGAGGATATGCTGAGAGCTTGTGTGTTAGATTTTCACGGATCTTGGAGCAAGTACTTGCCACTGATACATACAACAATAGTTATCAAGCTTCAATTGAAATGCCTCCATATAAAGTATTGTATGGAAGAAAATGTAGATCTCCAATTCACTGGGATGAGATGGGAGAAAGAAAATTTCTTGGCCCAAAATTGGTAAGAGAAATAACTGAAGCTATAGAAAAGTCTCATAAAAGGTTATTAGCTGCTCAAAATAGATAGAACATTATGTTGGTCCTAGAAAGAGAGAAGTCACATTTAATGTTGCGAAAAAAGTGTTTTTGAAGGTTGTTCCCATGAAAGGAATCATGAGGTTTGGGAAGAAAGGAAAACTTAGTCCCAGATATATAGGCCCATTTGAGATACCTGATATAGTTAGATATGCTGCTTATAGACTTGTTTTGCCACCCTCATTGTCGAATGTACACAATATTTTTCACGTCTCTATGTTAAGAAAATTTATTCCAAACCCTTCATATGTTTTGAGTATTAAGCCGCTAGAGTTGAGCTAAGATGTGAGTTATGAAGAATAACCAATAGAGATTTTGGATTAAAAAGAAAAGGAGCTTAGAAATAAGAAGATCCCTTTGGTTAAAGTATTACGGAGGAACCACGAAGTAGAAGAGGCCACATGGGAAAGAGAAGAAGAGATGAAAATGAAGTATCCTCACTTATTTGGGTAAGTAAATTTTGCGGATGAAGTTTAATGAGGGAATTGTGATGCCCAAAATTCTCACATGCATAATAAACCAATAATAAATATGTTCATATTGCATAATAGATATATCAAGCAATTAGTATCAATTTTATGGTAAATTGCTCATTTTGATTGTTAAATATTTTCGATCTGTAATATTGTATGAATGTTTGTTGAAGTACTCCAACACAATGTAAAGGCTCAGTACCCCCAGAGAGAGAGAGCTTGGTATGTAAAAAGAACAAAGAATATATTCACGAATAGTAATACTATATGCGCATGCATTAAAATCATGTTTGTTGATAACTTGGTCAAATAGTAGTTTTTCAGTAAAATGTAGTTTTCACGCTTTTCGGAGTCAAATTCGCTGTGCATTAAACGCATCAAATAGCTTTAATTCAATGTTTAGGACTCATTTATAGTATTTTATTTGTCGGCCCTAGGTAAGCACGAGGTGACAGTCATCGTACTGAATTATGTTTAATTGCACTAAGCTAGCTTAGATTCAACGTAATCAAGTAATGTAAACTTCGTGCATTCTATCAGTTAGGAATTGAGACTATTTTTGCATTATTAATTAGAGTCTAGTTGACTTATTTTTATATTTAATGACTGGTTATGGGGCTAGGTTCCACCGTATTATAATAAGATTGGCCATATAGGATCATAAGTCAAAGTATGACTAGATTTCAGCTTCTAAGCTAGGTTTCACCATTCTGGTCTACACTTGAGTTTATAGGAATGGCCAACAACGTAATGAATAAGCCAAGAGCGATTTAAAGCTAGACAAATGAAAAGCTAGGGTGTGAAATACCGAAAATGCCCCTTCGAATTTAAGTTATGTCTTTTCTTATGTATTAAGTATTGATTTTGGACCAAATATGGTCATTTCCTTTCTCTGTATCCCAAGCCATGACTTGAACCATTGAAGCCACTATCTAGGCTTCTCTCAACTCCCTTTAGCCATATACAAGAGTTTCCAGGTGGTAGAACTCAAATTGTAGCTCAAGAAAGCAAGATAAATCCAAACTAGTCAAGATAATTCTACTAGTTCTTCTTTTTAGATTTCGTTTTCTTATTTCTATTCTCTACTTGATTCAACTTAAATAATAGTTCCTCTAGGTCCTTTTGAGTTCCAAAATAAATTTTAAAGCCTTAGAAATCGATTTTGTGGAATTAGAAGACAAGAGCATCGACAAAAGTTCAAACTAGTCAAGGTGAGCTTTTTGTGGAATTTAGAATCGGTAATTTATTTCTTTTGCTTTAGCTCTTAAATCAAAGCTTTTACTTGATGAATAAATGTCGTAGGAAACCTTATATATTACTAAAAATATAAAATTTAAATGGAGGATTAAAGTTAGACTTAAAGCCCCAAAGTTTGTTATTTATAGATTTATGTGTTTTCATTATTAGAGTAAGTTCTCTATACTTGTAATCTGAATTTATAAAATTGAAATGTATATGTTATTGGTCCTATTACGTAAATATATTTTTTTAATTGCTGGTTGTGATAATAGAGAAGTATAAAAGTGGTTTTAAACTTTATCTAAAGCGAAAAGAATCAAGTGCACCTAAGTTATTCTAAATGATCCTCTTTGAAGTGTATATGTGAGAATTGGCCTGTAAAATTGTCAAGCCCAAGATTCACACATGCATAATAAGCCAATAATAAACATACTCATATTGCATAATAGACATATTAAGTAACTAGTATAAATTTTATGGTAAATTACGCATTCTGATTGTTAAATGCTTTTGATCTGTATTGTTGTACTAATGTTTGTTGAAGTGCTCCCATGCAGTGTAAAGGCTCAGTATCATCAGAGAGAGCTTGGTGTATGAAAGGAACTAAGAATACATTTATGAATAGTAATACTATATGCACATGCGTTAAAATTATGTCTGTTGATAACTTGGTCAAATAGTAGTTTTTTGGTAAAATGTATTTTTTACACTTTTCGGAGTCAAATTCACTGTGCGTTTAACGCGTCAAATAACTTTAATTTAATATTTAGGACTCATTTATAGCATTTTATTTGTCGGCCCCAGGTAAGCACGAGGTGGCAGTCATTATACTGAACTATGTTTAATTACACTAAGCTAGCTTAGATTCAGCTTAATTGCGTAATGTCATCTTTGTGTATTATAATAATTAGGCATTGATACTTTGTTTAAATTATTAATTGGAGTCTAATTGACTTAGTTTTGTATTTAATGATTGGTTACGGGACTAGGTTACACTAGATTACAATAAGATTAGCCATATGGGATTATAGGTCAAAGTATGACTAGTTTTCACTTTCTAGGCTAGGTTTCACCATTTTGGTCTATACTTGGGTGTATAGGATGGACCAGCAACGTGGTGAGTATGCTAAGGATGTTTGAGAGCTGGACACATGGAAAGTAAGTTGCGAAATTTCCAAAATACCCCTTAGAACTTAAGTTATGCTATTTCTTAGTCATTAAGTATCACTTTTGGATCAAATCTGGTCATTTTCTTCTCTTTTCTCTCCAGCCACGACTTGAAACCCTCCCACCCATTTTTAGACTTCTCTCAGATCCCTTTATCCATATGCAAGAGTTTTTAAGTAGTAGAACTCAATTTGGAGCTCTAGAAAGCAAAGATAGATCCAAACTAGTCAAGGTAACTCAACTAGTTCTTCTTCCTAGGTTTTGTTTTCCTATTTCAATTCTCCACTTGATACTACTTAAATAATGATTCCTCTAGGTCCTCTTGAGTCCTAAGATCAATTTTAAAGCCTTGGAAATCAGTTTTGTGGAAGTAGAAGGCAAGAGCTTCAACAAAACTTCAAACTAGCCAAGGTGAGCTTTTTGTGGAATTTAGAATTGGTAATTAATTTCTATTGCTTTAGCTCTTAAATCAAAGCTTTTAGTTAATGAATAAAGGTCCTAAGAATCCTTGTTTGTGGCTGGACACATAGAATTTAAGTGGGTGATTCAAATTAGACTTAAAGCCCTAAAGTTTGCTATTGGTGGATTTAAGGGTTTTCAAGCGTTTCCATTGTTAGAATAAGTTGTCTACACATATAATTTGGTTTCTTGACTTGGAATTTGTAAGACATTAATACTTTTATGTATATTACATCTATTTATTGGCTGGTTGTGATGTCATACAAGTGTTAAAGTGGTTTTAAACGTTGTCCAAATTGGGAGGAATTCAAGTGTAAATGATCCTCTTTGAGTTAAATATGTGAGAATTGGGTTGTTGATTATATTACAGGTCTTATATCATGATTTTAATCATATGGGGATATCCTTAAAATAGGAGAAGTGCTGTCCAAATACTTTTAAAACTAAATAGTATCATTTAGAAGCAAATAGACTAGTTTTTATGAAAGTATGTGACATTTTGGTTCATTTTGTGATTAGGCTTCCTTATTTTATAAAAGTTGTGATTCGGTCTTGTGCTTATTTTCTTTAAACATTTTACATTGTAGTGATCATCTTAGTAATAAAATTAATATCATGTATTCCACACACCTTGCCACAGAGGATACTGACCCTTTCCTTTATTTTTCTACTGGACACAAGGTAAGTAGAGATTTATTTTAACTGCATCATAAGAACAGTAGTAGATACAAGATGTTTCCTACATGCTTATATTTATAATAATAATTGTATGTTTTTCGTATAGTTGTCATGAAATTTACGAAAGACATAAGCATGGCATGATCATTTAAGCATGGTTTTCAAAGAAGTGAATTTTTCAACGCATCGGATTTAAAGTAGTACCATTGTACTGATTTTACGAGATATGTTTTAAGTACAATGTTTAGTCTGTCTGCATTGGATAAGTATGGTTTGCCAAGGCATCCTTGCTGCATAGGTGGGCACGGCTTACCGACTGCCCAGACTGAGCATTGTATCATGAGATTGATTAGGTGCATTACTTAGTCGGTCTGTGTTGGGTAGGTATGGTTCATATTGGCAATGTGTTTCCTTCCCGCACAGGTAAGCACGGCCTACTGACTGCCGCGATTTTGTAACGTACTCAAGGGCCCTAAAAAGAAATGTTTTCTAAGAAAAGTGCATCAAAATGAAAGTTATGAAAGAAAGAGTACAATGGGAATTTCTAGAAAGTTTATGCAAGAAATACATTCACGAGCATGCACGATCTTTACTTACTGAGCATTAGCTCATTTAGTTCCTGTGATGTAGTGAGGAGGTTTTTAATGTATAAAGTTGCTGGTTGGCTAACACGCTTTCTCGTCGCCATGATCATACAGATAGAGACGAGCTTGACCTGTGGGCGATGTTTTCTTCGTATTTTGACATTTTTGTGTGTTGTAAATATAACTGCATATAGCAAGATAAACTGATAAGAACATTTTGGTTGTATATTTTGTAAAGAGACTTTCAGCAAGTAATGCCTTACAGTTTCTTTGTTTTACAGTTTGAAAAGTTTAAATTTTGGCCCACTTTTTTATAAAAATAATGATATATGAAAGAAAGAATAACACTACCTAGTTTGACCTATATAGTCATGTAGTTAATCAAAGGGGGGTGTTACAAAAATATTATTACAGATTTAAAGCCGTGATTTTATTCAAGTGGAAATATCCTAAAAATAGGGGAGGTGCTGTCCAAATATTTTTAAAATCAAATAGTACAATTTAGAAGCAAATAGACTACTTTTTTTGAAAGTATGTGCCATTTTAGATCATTTTTGTACTAAAGAACTAGTATTCATGTTTTGATGATTTTAATCAATTTTCAGTGCTAGTTATTAGCTACTACGTACCTCATATCACTTGTATGCTTTCAGTTCATACCGTGATTAAGTTTTCTGATTTTGTGAAAGTTGTGATTTCAGTCTTGTGATTGTTTTTTTTAAGCATTTTACATTGTAGTGATTATTCTAGTAATAAAATTAATATCAAGTCTTCTACACACCTTGCCATAGAGGATACTGACTCTTTTCGCTATCTTTTCTATAAGTAAAGATTTATTTTAACTGTATTACAAGAACATTAGTAGATACAAGATATTTTTCTGCATGCCTATTTGTATTATATCAATTATATATTATTTATATGGTTATTGTTAAATTCACAAAAGATATAAGCATGGTATGATCATTTAAGCATGAATTTGAAAGAAGTGATGTTTTCCATACATTTGATTTAAAGTAGTACAATTGTACTGATTTTTATGAGATATATTTTGAGTACATTGTTTAGTCTGTCTCCGTTAGGTAGGTATGGTTTGCAGAGGCATCCTTCCCGCATAAGTGGCCACGGCTTACCAACTGCTGGGAGTGAGCATTGTACTATGAGATTTATTAGGTGCATTACCTAGACGGTCTGTGCTGGGTAGGTATGGTTCGTATTTGCCATAAGTTTCCTTCCCGCATAGGTGGACACGACCTACCGACTGTCTCGACTTTGTAGTGTACTCAATGGCCCTATAAAGAAATATAAGAAAAGTGCATCGAAATGAAAAATTATGAAAAAAAGAGTACAATGAAAATTTCAATAAAGTTTATGCATGAAACACATTCACGAGCATGCATGATCTTTACTTACTGAGCATTAGCTCATTTAGTTCCTATGATGCAGGTGAGGAGATATATGATATATAGAGTTACTGGTTGGATAGCATGCTTTCTTGCCGCTATGATCATATAGATGTAGACGAGCTTGACTTGTGGGCATTGTTTTTGAATTTTAATATTTTGATGTGCTGTAAATATTACTGCTGATAGCAAGACAAACTGACATACTTTTTGGTTGTATATTTTGTAAAGACAAAAAAAGAAGAGTAATACCACTCAACTTCTTTTGTTTTAGATTTTGAAAAGTTTAAACTAGCCCATGTTTTTGAAAAAAACTAAAGTTATGATTTATAAAGAATAATACTTCCTAGTTTGATCGATATGTTCATATGGTTAAGATAGGAGGTGTTACAAACAATCGATACCCAGGTTATATAAGTCGTGTATTATTAAGTCTCGTTCTTGATTAGTGTTACCATTCCACTTCTGTGTACCGACTTAAGGATATTATTCTCATTTTTATGTATTAATGTTTTTGTATCCATTGATAGGTCACCTTATAATTCTATATAAATTTATGTACCAATTTAGCTCATGCCTTGTGTGGCATCGACCCAGTGGCATAATTGTCAATAAGAATTTTCAGATTATTTTATTCAAAATATCTGGAATATTATATTAAAAGCTACAATTTCCAGAAATTGCGTTTAAACTCCCCAACCCCTTCTCCACAAAGGTCCTCGATAGAAAACAAAGGACCGAAATTTTTCATCCATGATGCCAGCACACCGTCGCTCCAACCAGCCGATGCGCCACCCTGCCATCTTCCTCATCCTCCGATGAAGCCAGGCCGCCAAGTCCTACCGGATTTTGTCGCTTGAAAATGGAGATCGGCCACCTTGAAATTTCCGGCCACTGTGAGGTTTTTCAGCCACTGGAGCTTTACTGGACCTCTTTTTGCGACACCGACGGTACAATTGGACTCTTCTCGTCGTCGCTGTCATTTCTCGATCAGTCTCAGCCGTTAACTCACTGCCGGAAAGATTTTCACTATTTGGACTGTTTTACCATAATTTGTGAAAGGTGATATTTTTATAATTTTTTCGTTAGGTAATTATTTTATCAGGGGTAATTATTTGAGGTGAAAGAGGGCTAAAAATTATGAATAATTACATTTGGTTGAAATTAAAAAGATATCTTGAAATACATTAATTTCCGAATTGAAAAATATTATATTTTTTTAATACAGAACAAAAAGTGATATTTTTCAAAATTACATAGTGTTGGACATAGTATGTTAACATTCAATTTCGGCCCTGGGCTGAGATGAGAAAACTGTTACTTTCCAAAATATTATTGCAAAAATAAAATTTTTTACAAATAATCAATGAAGTTGATACATTTTCAAATACTTTCAAAAGTGATATTTTAATAAATAATTATGTGATAATGTAATGCCCTCTTTTTTATCCACACACTACTAGTGGGAATTTATTAACTTTTTATTTATAAGGCGTTACATTTGGAAAATAATCATGCATTCGTTATTCAAAAAATACGGGCTAATTTGAACTTTTTATTTTCTTTAGAACTTTATGGATAGCTGACCTTACTTACAGATATAGTGTGGATCAATATATACATATATTACAAAATGAAAGGAAGTAAATAGGTACCAAAAGAGACGAACTAAAAATAAATTCATTGAGAGACTGCAAAACATCCCAAAAATACACAAACTAAGCCCCCACATGTGGTCAAAATATCTATATGTACAATACCAAGGTTGGGCCTCTACTCCAGCTCACAAGCTCAGGCTGTCATTTTAATTATTACCTGCAACACAAGACTACAATGAGCTACAACTCAGAAAGTAAAGTAATGGATGACATGTTTCTTTAAATTAAATGTATGACTATACTTGCTTAAATGTTTCAGTATAAATAATTCCCTTTCGACCCTTCCCTTTCTTGTGCCCACTGTCCGGTTCGGCACCGTGCCTACAGGACTTCCTGACTAATGATGTCCCGTGGGTTCTCCTCCCATTGGCTCTTACTATAATGGAGCTCGTTACTAATCTTAGTCCATCATTACCCCGTCGAGCTCAAGAGGTAAGGCGGCCCGAGACTGTAGTGTAATCTATTATATAATTTGGAGGAGGAATATTATGGCAAATCGTTTGAAAAATTCCGTCAAACTTGCCCCTCTCCTTGGGTTGCCACCCTGAACTTTAATTTATATCCCGATTCCCCGTAATAGTGGCACAAAACCATCTAAGAGTTACATGATAATTCCACACTAGAGATACCAAGTATATATGCTTAAATCGAAATGCCAATAGTCATGCTCATAGCCAGAATAAATGTAAAGAGTATAAATATAATAGATACTCACATAACATATAATTCTTGTGTTGCAGTTGAGTACTTTACTTACCTCGTATCCTGAATAGGAATCGATAGTGGAAAAAATCAATATCCTCTAGAGATTGGTGTGCTAATCACTTGTTATAAATTGCTATTATTCAAGATGCACATTTTATAAAAAAAAAAGATGCATTAAAATACTTGAACAAGACCGAAATGACAACTTTCACTAAATTAAGAAACTTGATCTTAAAATGACTCGGAAGTATATAAATCACTTAAGGCACTTGACAATCAATAACTAGTATTGAAAATCTTGGACTCAACTTTCCTTTCTTTCCGAATCTCATCACTCCTTTCATTGGTGCTACTTTTAAAAATACCATGTCTCCTATATGGAATTCTATATCTCTTCGTATTGGATCAGCGTACTTCTTCTGCCGACTCTGTGTAGCAAGCATTCTTTTTCTTATCTTTTCTATTACCTCTGTGGTTTCTTTGACTAACTCTAGGCCAAGATACTTCTTTTCTCCCATTTCATCCCAATGGATTGGAGATCGACAATTTCTACCATATAGAATTTCATACGGAGCAACACCAATTGTTGCTTGATAACTGCTATTATAGGCAAACTCAATCAATGGTAGGTATTTACTCCATGACCCTGGGAAATCTAAAATACATGCTCTTAACATATCTTCCAAAGTCTGAATTATCCTTTCTGTTTGTCCATTTGTTGAAGGGTGAAAAGCTGTACTGAACTTCAATCTGGTTCCTATGGCCTTCTGCAAACTTTCTCAAAACTTCGAAGTGAATCGCAGATCCCGATCTGAAATAATTGAAACTGGTACACCATGCGGTCTCATAATTTCTTGAATATACAGTTCTGCAAACTGATCCATAGTGTAGGTCATGCGTATATGAAGGAAGTGTGCTGATTTTGTGTATCTATCTACTATAACCCAAATGGCATCGTGCTGTTTCGAAGTTCTAGGTAATTCAACTACAAAATCTATAGTAATTTCCTCCCATTTCCATTCTGGAATCTATAGTAGTTGTAATAGACCAATGGGTCTCTCGTGTTCAGCTTTAATCTATTGACATGTGAGACACTTGGCTACAAACTCTACGACGTCCATTTTCATTCTAGGCCACCAATAATGCATTCTTAAATCATTATACATCTTTGTAGTTCCTGGATGCAATGAGTACGGTGTAGTGTGAGCTTCTATAAGAATTTCATTCTTGAGTTCTTCATCATTTGGAACACATAATATATTTTTAAACTTCATAGTCCCATTAACTGAGATACTAAAATCAGTGGTCTTTCTATCTTCCACTTCATCTTTCTGTTTTAACAAATACGGATCTGTAAGTTGACCCTATTTAATTCTTTCTAATAATGTTGACTGAAGTGTCATTGTTGCCAATTTAGCAATGATAATCTCAATTTGTGCTCTACACATATCCTCCTGAAGAGGCTTTGATAACTTCCTTAGAACCGATAAACTACTAGACGATTTTCCACTCAACGCATCTGCCACGACATTTGTCTTTCCTGGATGACACAAAATCTCACAATCATAGTCCTTTACCAGTTCTAACCATCGTCTTTGTCTCGTGTTTAATTCCTTCTGTGTAAAAAAGTACCTGAAGCTCTTATGGTTAGTGTATATTTCACAATATTCCCCATATAGATAATGTCTCCAAATCTTTAGAACAAATACCACTGCTGCTAATTCTAGGTCATGAGTAGGATATTTCTGCTCGTAGTCTTTCAATTATCTGGCGACATAAGCTATTACTTTACCATTCTGCATTAGCACGCACCCCAATCCTTACTTTGAAGCATCGCTATAAATCACAAAGTTTCCTGATCCAGACAGAATAGTGAGTCTCATGGCTGAAATCAATCTTTGTTTTAACTCTTGAAAACTTTTCTCACAAGCCTCTGTACATTCAAATTTCGGAGTCTTTCTGGTGACTTGTGTGAGAGGTATCGCTATCCTAGAAAATCCGTCCACAAATCTCTGATTGTAGCTTGCCAATCCTAGAAAACTTCGTATCTCAGAAGCATTATTCGGTCTTGACCACTTACTAACTGCCTCTATCTTTGCTGGATCCACTGAAATACCCTTACTAGAAACTATATGACCCAAAAAGGCAACTTTCTCAAGCCAGAATTCACACTTTTTAAACTTGGCATAAAGTTGCTTCTCCTTCAACTTCTGCAGTGTAAGTCTCAAGTGCTCCTCATGTTTGTTTTTGGACTGTGAATAAATCAAGATGTCATCAATGAACACTATTACAAACTTATCCAGATAATCCTTGAACACTCTATTCATCATATCTATAAAGGCTGCTGGGGTGTTGGTCAATCTGAATGGCATTACCAAGAATTTGATATGACCATAACGAGTCTGAAAGGCTGTTTTTGGCACATCTTCTCCTCTAATTCTCAACTGATGGTATCCCGATCTTAAGTCAACTTTGGAAAATACAGCTGAACCCTGTAATTGGTCAAACAGATAATCAATCCTAGGAAGTGGGTACTTATTCTTGATTGTCACTTTATTTAATTCACTGTAATCAATACACATCCACATGGTACCATATTTCTTCTTGAGAAACAAAACTGGGGCGCACCATGGTGAATAGCTAGGTCTGACGAATTTTTTGTCTACGAGTTCCTGTAATTGTGTCTTCAATTCTTTCAACTCTGCAGGTGCTATTCTATAGAGTGCCTTCGGTATTGGTGTAGTACCAGGTAATAATTTAATAACAAACTCAATTTCTCTGTCTGGTGGTAATTTTAGTAATTCATCCGGAAACACTTCTAAGAAATCCCTAACTATCGATACATCTTCTGGTCTCAATTGTTGTTCTATAGACATATCTATTACATTAGCTAAATACCCTGAATAACCATTGTCCAACAATTTCTTCGCCTTCAAAGCAGAAATGATAGGTGGACTAATTTTTGGTGGAATGCTAATGAAAACAAACTGATCTTCTTCAAAAGGTTGGAATATCACTCTTTTCTTTCCACAGTCAATAGTAGTATTATACTTAGAAAGCCAATCCATACCGAGTATCACCTCATATTCTTCCATTTCCAATATCACAAGATCCACAAATAACTCTCTATCATCTATCTGTAATAGAACTCTTTTTAATCACTGATCTGAATATAATATTTCTCCTGATGGTAACACCGTACTGAATACCTCTGGCAACTGATAAGGGAGTCTACCCAATCTCCTCACATATGTTATGGATGCAAATGAATGTGTCGCACTAGAATCTATTAATACATGTGTAGGTATATCAGCAATAAGAATCTCACCTGAAACAACCGAAAGATCTACGTCTGCATCAGCGTGAGTGAGTGCAAACACCCTAGCATTAGTCTTCCTAGGTTCTTCTTTCTTTTGCTCATTCTTCCACATCGGACACTCTCTTTTGAAATGACATTCTTTACTAAATTTATAGCAAACTATAGTATGAGCTCTGCACTCTCTAAGATGGTTCTTACCGCATTTTTCACGTCGTGGCCATTGTTGTCTCCTTTGCTATCTACTCTGTTGTCCACTGTTGAACCTCTTATTTTGTTCTAACCCACCGTGGAAAAATTAACCGCTTCATTTATTATCATAGAAACGACTTGTATTGGGCTGAAAATCTCTACGAGGAAAACTGATAGAAGCTCTAGCTTTTAATATCTTCTCTTCACGATGTTCAGCTCGTAAAGCTTTCTCCACTACCTGTCCATATGAAATTGGCCCTGTAAGTCCCATGTCAATATTGCTAGCAAGTTCTAGCCTAAGCCCCTCTATAAAGCGAGTGACCCTTGTGATATCATTAGGGACCATGTCTGAAGTAAACCTTGCCAACTGATCGAATTTTCTGACATACTCAGCCACTAAAAGGTTGCCCTGTTGTAACTTACTAAACTCATTCACCTTTGTGGCCAACACTACAATATTGTAATATTTCTAGCTGAAAACAAATTGAAATTCTGTCCATCTCATCTGAGTAGTGTCTCTAATTTGCCTAATATCATCCCACCATATACATGCATCTCTCTTTAACATATAAACAGCACAATAAACTTTCTCCCTTTCATTAAGCCGCATAAAGTCAAAAATTGTTTCCAACAAACATTTCCATTCTTCTGCATCGAGTGGATCTGTAGTACCCTCAAATACAGGCTGGTGTTGTTTTCTAAACCGTTCATACAGTGGCTCTAGAGGGTGTAATGCGGCTGGGGCCTGTGGTGGAGGTGGTGGTGGTGGTTGGGGAGGATGTCCATTAGGTAGAATTTGTCTTTCCCCTTGCTGCTGTAACAGCCTCTCAATCTGTTCTGTCTGCCTACGGACCATTTTATAGAGTTCCACCAACTCCTGTGTGTGTCTCTCAGGGGTAGAGCCCTCGGTAGCTCTAGATGTTCGACCTCGAGTGATAGTCATTTCTGTGCTCCTTGTCCTAGTAAATATTAGCCAATAATATACATGAAAAATGCAACAAATATAAACTAATGCATATAAATACTTACTTGTGAGCTGAGTGATTCCTTTTCTCGACATGTACGTATGGACGGTCTACAGAAACGATTTAAATCTCTGCTCTAATACCAACTTGTAATGCCCTTCCTTTTATCCACACACTACTAGTGGGAATTTAGTAACTTTTTATTTACAAAGCGTTACTTTTGGAAAATAATCCTGTATTCGTTATTCAAAAAATACGGGCAAATATGAACTTTTCATTTTCTTTAAAACTTTATAGATAGCTGACCTTACTTACAGACATAGTGTGGATCAATATATACATACATTACAAAACGAAAGGTAGTAAATAGGTACCAAAAGAGACGAACTAAAAATAACTTCATTGAGAGACTACAAAACATCCCAAAATACATAAACTAGGCCCCCATATGTGGTCAAAATATCCATATGTACAACACCAAGGTTGGGCATCTACTCCAGCTCACAAGCTCAGGTTGTCATTTTAATTATTACCTGCCATACAAGACTACAATGAGCTATAGCTCAGTAAGTAAAGTAATGGATGACATGTTTCTTTGAATTAAATGCATGACCATGCTTACTTAAATGTTTTAGTAAAAATAATTCCCTTTAGGCACTTCCCTGTCTTATGCCTACTGTCCGATTCGGCACTGTGCCTGCAGGGTTTCTTGACTAATGATATCCCATGGGTTCTCCTCCCGGCGGCTCTTACCACAGTGGGGCTTGTTACTAAGCTAAGTCCATCATTATCCCGTCGAGCTCAAGAGATAAGGTGGCTCGAGATTGTAGTGTAATCTATTATATAATTTGGATGAGGAATATTGTGGCAAATCTTTTGACAAATTCTGTCAAACTTGCCCCTCTCCTTGGGCTGCCACCCTAAACTATCAATTTATATCCCGCTTCCCCATAACAGTGGCACAATACCTTCTGAAAGTTATATGATAATTCCACTCTGGAGATACTAAGCATATATGCTTAAATTGAAATGCCAATAGTCATGCTCATAGCCAGAATAAATATAAAGAGTATAAACACAATAGATACTCACATAACATATAATTCTTGTGTTGCAGTTGAGTACTTTACTAACCTTGTGTCCTGAATAAGAATCGATAGTGGAAAGAGTCAATATCCTCTAGAGATTGGTGTGTTAATCACCTGTTATATATTACTATTATTCAAGATGAACATTTTACAAAAAGGATGCGTTAAAATACTTGAACAAGACCGAAATGACAACTTTCACAAAATTAGGAAACTTTATCATAAAATGACTCGGAAGCATATAACTCACTTAAGGCACTTGATAATCAATAAATAGTATTGAAAAACTATTCAAAAGTATTAAAATATGAATGCTAGTTCATTAGCACAAAATGATCCAAAATGGCACATAATTTTGTAAGAAAACGAGTCCATTTCCTCCTAAATGATGCCATTTCATTTTAAAAATATTTGGATAGTACTTCCCCTATTTTTAGGATATTCTCACATGATTAAATCATAGTTTTAAATCTGCAATAATAATTAACAATCTAATTCCCACATATACATATCAAAGAGAATTACTTAGAACAATCTAAGTGCACTTGAACTCTTTTTCGGTTTAAACAAGCTTAAAACAACTTTTACATTTGTGTGTCATCACAAGTAGTCACCAAATGAGTGTAATAAACAATAGGATCAATAAATATATACTCTAAGCTTAAAAAATCAGGTTACAAACATAGAAAACTTAATCTACTACACATGAAAACACTTAACTCCATAAATAACAAACTTTGGGGCTTTAGGTTTAACTTTAATCCTCTACTTAAATTTCATGTTTCCAGCAATATATAAGGATTCCTAGGACCATTATTCATCAAATAATAACTTAGGTTTAGGAGCTGAAATAAGAGAAATTCACTACAAATTCAAAATCCTATTTAAACCTTACCTTGACTAGTTTGAGTCTTTACTAGACTTCTTGCCTTCTATCTCCACCAAACTGATTCCCAAGGCTTAGAAATAGATTTTTGAACTTAAGTGGACCTGAAGAAACTATTATTTAAGTAGAAACAAGTAGAGAATTGAAATCAAAGGACAAGACCTAGAAAGAAGGACTTAGTAGAGCTACCTTGACTAGTTTTGGCCTATCTTATTTTCTAGATCTCCAATTTGAGTTCTACCACTTTAAAACTCTTAGATATGGCTAAGAGGAGTTGAGAGAAGTGTAGGAAGGCGTTGGAGAGGCTCAGGTCATGGCTAGAGAGAAAGGAGAAATAAATGAACAGATTTGGTCAAAAAGTGATACTTAATGGCTAAGAAATAACATAACTTAAATTCTAAGGGGTATTTTGAGTATTTTGCTCATTGCTTTATGTGTATCCAGCTCTAAAACATCCTTAATATAGTCGCCACATTGCTGGTCACTCCTATACACCTAAGTGTAGCCAAAGTTGGTGAGTCTTAGCTTAGGAAGTGAAATCTAGTCATACTTTGACTTATGATCCTATATGGCCAATTTTATTATAATTTGGTGGATCCTAGCCCCATAACCAATTATTAAACATAAAAAATAAGTCTATTACACTCCAATTAACATGGTAAATATAGTATTAGCACTTAATTATTAGGATGTACAAAAAACAACATTATACGATTAAGCTTATTCTAAGCTAGTTTAGTGCAACTAAATACGAATTAGTGTCCTGAATGCCACCTCATGCTTACCTAGATCTGACAAATAAAATGCTATAAATGAGTCCTAGACACTAAATTAAGCCTATTTGACGTGTTAAACACACAGTGAATTCAGCTTTGAAGTGCGTGAAAATTATATTTTATCGAAAAACTACTATTTGACCAAGTTATCAACAAATACGATCTTAGTGCATGTGTACATAGTATTACTTTCATAATTATATTCTTTGTTCTTTTAGCACACCGAGCTCTCTCTTTATGAGGGTATTGAACCTTTACACTGCATCGGAATACTTCAGTAATCATTAGTACAATAACATGTATGTGAATGCACATAACATAATAAATGAGCATGTCTTTATGAAAATAGTATTAATGACTTCTAGATGCCTAATATGCAATTAGAGCATATTTATTATTGGCTCTCTTAATTATGTGAGGAGCTAGATGTCACAGATAATGATATTTTCTAAAATGTTTCAGGAAAGTGATATTTTTGTTAATAATTAGCAAAGATGATATTTTTCTAAATACCTTAAAAAAGTGGACTTTTTTCAAATTCATTCCAAAAGAGACATTTTTGTAATTCTAAGATTTATATCCCGTTTAAGACTTGGGATATCGAAATTGAATTCTGATTTCAAATTTAGATTTAGTGAGGTCAAGAAACGAGTTTCGATATATAAAATCACTATGTTTCGAGGTGGCACAAATTCCAAGGCTCGTGAATAGTATCATTTTGCGTACCACGGGGTGAGTCCCACCCTGGGACTCATTTTTGACAAATTATATATCTAACCTAGTATTTTTGGATGCTATAAATTCAGTTGTGATCTCAGTTTCTTAATTCGAGGCTCTATTACAAAAGTCACTTTTTCAAGTGAGCTTACCGGGATCCCAAAATAACCGTTCGAGCACTCAAGTGACCAACAAGAGTTTTCTTCGAGCGTCGTTAGCTCGGTATAGCAACCATATTGAGGTAATAGTTCAATTACCTAGTTTGATACTTATTTTGATTTATAATTACATTATAATTGATTTATGAAAAATCATGAATTTTGCAATAATTGATAAATTGTTGAAACATATTGGTTTATACTGAGATTGGATTGTGTGATTATATATATATATTTTTAAATTGTGATTAAGGGGTAATACAGCAGAGAGCTGCCCATATTAAAGTAAATCCCAAAATAATGCTAAGTGAATTTTTAAAGTATTGTTTGATTATATTTTGCATAGTTATTACATATCCTGTTACATATTGTACATACCATAGGATCACACACTTGAGTTCTATTATTAGATCGTTGGTGAGTTACTGTAGTGCTAGATGATAGACCAAGAGCCCTGTGCAGGTTTTTGGCTGACACATCTTCGGGTAATGTTATGATGCTGGGTATCTCTGGTAAGGGGTATTACACTACCGTAATGGGAGGATGAGAGCTCACTCATTTACATTGGTTGATGTATGATATATATAATCATGGGTTTCTGGTTTTGGTTTTAAATATGTGATTATTCTGGATATCAATTATTTATAAACTTAGTTTATAAATGGATTTTGGGAAAAAGGTACTAACCATGCAGGTTTGATAAAAGTTGCATCTATTCAAAAAGGTAAATAAGTTTCTACTGAGCATCTGAATGCTCATCCCCCTACTTCTCATACTTTTAGGTGTTTGTGTATTTGAGATAATCATCCTAGTTATTAGACAAGATGCGTAGCTTGTACTTACTTTCCCACTCCTCTTCCCTCGTTGGTGTCTATACTCTCCTAATTTTCTTTCCCTGTTCAATTATTTAGCCAAGATTAGTAAATCTACTACGTGGATGTATAAGAATGGTTTTGTTATTAATTTGAGAACTTATACTTTTAGGTGATTTTATGTGAATTATTATGGACATTAGATTGAGGTTTTCAGTTAAACTCAATTTACCAAAATTTATGATTTCTTAACAAACATTCAAATGAGATACTCGGAAATTTCCTTGAACTTTATTGGGCATTATTTTAAGTAATTAAAAACTAATGAGGATTTTAAATATTATGGAATTCATATTGATTTGAGGATCAAAACAAAATTATCCAATACTCAATATCTCCTGAATTTTGTAAAATTAAATTTTATTATATTTTCACTTAAAATTACTAAAAAAACACGGCTTTGTATTTTCAGTCGTGACACTCTAGCTGGATGTTATCAATGAGTATTGTCGATCAATTACTCATTACTCCTTGGAACTATGTGTAAGTTTATACACATTTCGATTTGTACACTTTTTCTTAAGTTCCATTCAAATATATTGAATTATGTGATGATTTCTTATTAATAGAGAACGTTAGATGTTGGTTATTATTGACCCTATGTTAAGTCCATAAAATTGGAGTTATGTACTACTAATTTACCTTAAGTTTTGCTATGTTCTTGTTCATATTAAGTTGTTTTAAGCATTTTTCTTATTGTTTCGCTTGTTTCGCTCGTTTGTGTACATAGGAGAATAAAACAAAGGTATTTGATATGAATTGAGGTGAATTTGTGTCTTAAAATAGGTCTTTCAAATCATTAGAAGTGAAGTTCAATAACGCAATGAAATAACACAAATCGGAGCTCAAATGAAGAAATGACACCTGGGAAGCTGAGGTACCAAAGCAGCAGAAAGTGGCACTGCAGCACCAAAAAATGGCATCGTAGTGCCAACTCTCAGATAATTTTGGCACCGCAGTACCACTCTTTACATCCTGAGTCAATAATTGATAACCGAATCAAGTTTTTGACTATCGAAGGGTCCAAATTCAGCTTTAGGTTTGCACGAGCCACCTATTTAAATCCTGTCTTTGGGGTTCAAAAAGGTATGTTAGGATAGAGAGAAAGAGATAGAGGCTGTCATGGAAGGAGAAGAAGAAGAGGAAGAAGAAGAAGAAGAAGAAGAAGAAGAAGACAAGCTCCAAGCCTCCATTTCTTGATTTCCTCCACAACATCAACATCACTCTTTGTTCATTTCATCCTTTCTTCATTTTCTTGTGAGCTTTTCTTTGTTTTTTTCATATTTAGAGAGTGATATTATTGAGAGCAAATATTTGAGAGAGGAATCAAGAGAGCAAGAACTCACATTAGAGGAGGAGATTGATAACCTCCATTAACACCTTCAAGCTCTTCAAAGAGGATAAATTCTAAAACTTTTTTCTCTTTGATATTTTGTATTTCTTGAACTCATTGTATGAAAATGTTATTGTTCTCAATTCATATTATGAACTAGATATTTTTTTTGTCTAGTTTTACTATATGAACCAACCTTGAATCTTCTGCTTATTTATTTCTCTCCTCTTTTATTATTCAAATTCATTATTGAGTTATTTGTTTTATTCTGTACTTATTGCTTCTATTTAATTGATCACTAAATAGATTATTGAGTGAAACCATTATGAACTTAGGAAAGGGAATTTAGGTTTGGACATAGGTAGAACAACATAAGATTACCTAGTTTGGGGTAAGTTTGCATAGGATAGGAATATACCTATGTGACTATTGCAACCTTTGTGTGATAATAACTAAACTTAATGAATCTAGTCAATTTATGTTAGGAGTAATATATTAGCTTGTCTAGGTGTTTTCACTTATGTCTTGGAAAGGATTTTGTGAATATATTTGAATTCTCGGTTGACAACTCTAGTGGATTAATTAACGTAAGAGGGAAATTGAGAGATTATGTGTTTAAAGGAAGGTTGGGGAATTAGTAAACATAGACATTTTTCTTATTGTTTATCTTTTATTTATTTTGCATGCTAGTTTAGTTGCTTTGTTTTATTTCTTAAAAATCTATATTTCGGTTGTTTGGATAAAGTTAGAATTGAGATAATTTTAGTACTTAGCTTAGACTTAGTAATCAATCCTCATTGGTTTGACACTCTAACTTCTAAATCTATATTACTTGTGACTATGTGCACTTGTACGGGAATGTGTGAATACAATTTATAGTTGCACATTTCAGTCAATACCGTAATAAGGAGATTGTATATTTTCTTCATCTAGTCAATTCTGACCTTCGTAATGAAATTTGCAACAAAATTTTTCAGTAAGTTTATTCTATATTCTAATTTATATCATTTTTAAAATTTAATCTTGATTCCTTTGTGTTCATTGACGTTATTTGATGTTTATTTTATGTTAATAGGTGCATTTACCTTATACAATGTGAAAAAAAAAAGGAAAGGAAAGAAAAAGGGACCATATTACTGCATGCTTAAGGTACCAAATTTTGCTTTAATTTTTAAGTACTATTGAAGTTTTTATTGATCTCTTCGATAGTTAATTAATTAAAACTTGTTATTTTCTTTTTTATTTATTATAGGGGCCACATCAATTGGCAAATGTGGAATGCAGATACTATGTAATTAGATACATCAGAGAGATAATTCAACAAAGGCATCCTAGGGAGTTTTTCAAATCTAGAGTATGCTTAAAAGTAGTCACTTTCATATGTATTACTTATTAATTTCAATTCAGCTTCTTTTTAATTTCGACTAATTATATCTTAATTTTCTAGTTTTCCAACGAAAAAACTTATACCAATCAAGAAATCAATGAAGTTAGAAAAGAATGCGCTACTAAAAAACTTATACCAATCAAGAAATCAATGAAGTTAGAAAAGAATGCGCCGGAGCATTCTTCAGGAATATCCAATGAGCTAGAGCGCTCACCTTCATCGTTTGGTAGTTTTGGCAGCTTTTTTTTTTTTTTTTAATTAGACAGTATCTAGCTATTTAGATGTAGTTTTAAGATAAGTAGATTGTAATAGTACTTAAATTAGGTATAAATTATTTATATATTGTAGATGTATTATGCTAGATTGGATATTGGCTGTTTTGATATGCAGGTTTTTGTGAAACACAGTTTTTCGGGTATATAAATCCCAGGGGGAACGAGTTTCTGTTTTTTATCCCTTTGGGTTAGACCTTATCTCGTCGCCTAAAAAATGATGAAGAAACTGCAATATAATAAAAAAAATAGAAAAACCAAATAAATTATTTATTTATCTCGTCGGTTGTGGACCGACGATATTGCTTATCATGTCGGCTCTAGACCGACGAGATAACTATATGCCATCCGTTTCTAACCGAAGAGAAATATGGAGCCTGAAACATCGTCTGCGAAGTCGTCGGTTTTGCAACATCAATGACGTGAATGTAAGTATTTTTTATAGTGCTTGTGTCTGCTCAACGGGTAGCATGAATTGTAAGCAGTCTAGGTAAAAAACTCGTGAAAGAAATAAGTCCACAATAAAAGATGGATTTAGCTTTTTCAAGAAGCAAATAACACGACAACATAAAATCAAGTTTTACATTTGAAGAAGATAAAAACTGGAAAGAATTAAAAACAAAAAAACAAAAAAAAAAAAGAGCGAAGTCCATTTTTTTTAAGACTTTAAAAACGTTTGAGTCCAAATAATAAAGGCACAAGAAATTCGATAACTGAGTTAAACAATTTTAAGACAAAGCTGCGAATCTTGTGATATTTAACCGAGGAACCCTCTCTAGTGATATGCGCAAAAAAAGAATCCCACTCCGAGCGAGAATCTCCTCCTTCGGCGATAGACTGTTTTACAGCTTCACCCATGTCCACAACCCTCTTCCTTATCTCATCTCCGTATTCTGAGGCCATTAGTTTCCTAACCGCTTCGCTGATACGTGACGACGTCACCACTTCATCTCTTTGCCTCCATTCCATTACAGCCACGCCCACTTTAAGAACCTCCGTAATCAACACAGCATTAAAAGGTTGATCCCACTTCATGGGCCAGGTTGCTATGGGCACTCCCATAGTTATGCTCTCCATGCATGAATTCCACCCACAATGACTCAGAAACCCACCGGTAGAAGGATGTCCCAAAATCTCCACTTGGGGTACCCATTTCCTCACCACTTTCCCCATTTCTTTCACTCTGTCCTCAAACGCATTGGGAAGCTTAGGTTTCCTTCCCTGTTCATCACTCAAATGATATAATTTATCTTCTTCTCTCAATACCAATATAAACTTAACCCCACTCTGCTCTAAACCAAGTGCAATCTCTCTTACTTGTTCATCGGAAAAAGTAACTGTGGTTCCAAACGAAATAAACAAGACACTTTTTGGCTCTTGTTTATCTAGCCACTCTAATAAACACTTGTGTTTATCCCTCAGCTCTTGAAAGTTTGTCGTCGTAGGATGTAAAGGCCCCACCGCCCACATCTTTTTTCCTGAATTATTATCGTTTGCTAATTGCTCAAGGAATGGGCCTTCAATAGCTCTGCAACTGTTGTTAAGCACTCCGGCTTTATAATAAGACATAATCCCCTGGTAAATAACGACAGCTCGCTCAAAAGATGTGGAACATGATTTTGCTAAGGGAACTTCTTTTGTTGGGATTTTGTGATTTTGCCCCAAAACGTTACATCGAATGGCGAAGGCAGAAAAAGCAGAAGCGCAGTTGAAAACATAAGCTTCTGCGTTTGGTAGAGAAACTACATCCTGAACTGCCGAAGCCATTAAAATATCGTAAATAATTACAAGTCGTCTGGCTGTCAGAGATAGTGACCGCAGGAGGGCAGCAACCGGTTGGCGGAGGCTCATCGTAATTTCGAAATAGATTTGGTTTTTGCTGGCCTTGGTCTTGGCGTAGCGATTTAGCGGAACTAGGAGGTCGTGGAAATGGATTTTGACCGATTGTTGAGTAGAGTTTGAGGCTCGAGACTTGACCTGGGAATTGTGGAGAGCTGAGCTGACGAAGTGAACTGGCATGTCGTGAGAGGAAACCACATAGGCCATTTGAAGGAATTGGTTCAGGTGGCTTTGAGCTGCGAATGGAACCATAACCACCACAACTGATGACGATGAAGCCTGGTTTTTATGGTGATGCTGACCATGGAGAGTCGCCATTAATGAATATTGATGAGGTTGTTTTAATTCGCGCTTTATAACGATTTCGTGGATCGATTATTTATGCCACATTGTTTCAAGGTTATATTTTCTTTCCCCCGCGATTCAACGTTGTAATGTTACGTGCTAACCTTATTTGTCGTTTATAGAATCGAATTGAAAAAAGATTTGAACAGGTTGGCTGGTTTTCTTTATATGCACGTATTTTCCAGTACGTCAACGAAATAAATGGCCAAATGATTTAAATAATAAAATAAAAATAACAATAATAGACAAACGTTAAACGAGAAAACAGACTCAAAAAGAAACAGCTAAAACCAGTCCAACTGATCAGACCAAATCCATCGAATTTCCCAGGCCAGGTCGTAAGTGATTCCGTGGTAGTTGAATTGAGATCCGTTGGGAAATATTAATTGCTAACCAGAATTACAAAATCTGGTGCTTCATAGAATTAACGAAACGATTTGGTTTGATCCTTTGGAGAAAGTGGATGGAGACTACTTGCTTTATTTTTTTAATTTTCATCAGAGACCACTTGCATTTGATTTGACCAATATACTAACTGCAAAAATCCGTGACGGAGACCAGAATCCCCAAAAAATTGTTTTAGCTCATATCAACTTGGGTGACCCTTTGGGACTCCTGAAAAATAAATCTGTTATCACTAATACGATAAAGGCATTTTACCTAGTTTCTAGAAGGAAGTGAAAGGTGCACTTTGTTGGGAAACACATTTCTTTTTATTAACCTCGGGTAATAATTTTCTCAGATTAAACTATATTGAATAGAATAATTTATTACATGAAAATAGTTCTACAACTTTTTTTTTAGCAAAAAAAATTTCCACGACTTTATTAGAACGTAATAAACAAAATTTAAGTACGTTAATTATGAAAGACTTGTTTATTTATTTAAGTCTAAATGAATTTACTCACAATCTATAAATTAAAGACGAAATACTTGATTTATGAATTGATCGTAGAGTTCGTTTGTTTTAATGAGAACGATGTGTCTCAAATCATTGAACTGTTTAATTTCTGAATGAAATAATAGTATATCATAAATAAATTATGTGTATGGAATTGGACCAAATAATATAAAAATTAGAGTACCGTAACTCAATTCTTTATTAATTTATTTAGGAGCTCTTAGCGTATATTTCTTAAGCCTTAGTATTTGATTAAACTTGCTTTCATAAGTTGTGTAAAAACCCATATCTTTTTAAGGATATTAGGGTCATTCTCTTTAAAATTGGATTTGTTTTGAATTAGAAAAATGAAAAAATAACATCAAATAAACAAAAATCGAAGTGAGGTTCTAAGAGAAAGGAATAATGGAACTTAGGTCATCAGATTGTAAGTTTTAGGGGTAAGAATGAAAAGAAGTTAAGGAAATGCAGCCATTTCATAAATTTAAAAAGGCTAGGGACTAGTGAAACTCTAACGAGTGGCAAGAAAGCCAAAAAACCCACTCAAATCCATAATCATTTCTCTTGCTTCTCTCTCTCTCCCTTACCATCTCCCCTCGGTTGCTAGAACCTATGACGATATTTGCATAGTATCCGCCGACTGTCAGCCATATCCTCTCTCTCTCCCGACCATGGAGTCGTTCACGCGAGCGAGTCGTGAAGGAAATCGACTTCCCTCACCATGTTTTAGCAACCACTGGCCAAAGAGGCCAACCCAGCCCTGTCGCCAGCCCACCTAAGCATCAGTCGAGGTTCTTCGATCTGCTATCACAGTGGAACACCCATCTCATCAGAGTTGATGAGGCTATTTCACACCTTGACCATTTTCTCTAATGGAAAGTTGATATTTTTGTGAATGCTTTTGGAAAGTTGATGTTATTAAGATTACTCCTGATTAAAATGGTGTAAATAAAATATATTGAAGCAAGATTGATAGAATGGGAGTTTAGATCTAATGTTTTTTGCCATTTTTCGGAGAATAAGTTGATATATTTATCAATATTTTTTCGAAGTTGGTAATTTCGTAATTGAATCTAAGAAGTTTTGAATAATTGGCCCAATTTAAGTTAGAGACATCAAAATTGAGTTTTGAGATCAAATTCGTGATTAGTTGACTTGATAAACTAATTTTGATATATAATACTTATACATTTCAACTGGACACATAAACTGAGGCACAAGAGGCTCGAGTTTTGCCTCAATTTGCATGTCAATGTTTGGAATTATACCGTGATCAGAACTAAGGTGTCTAATCTTACTATTTTGGGCGAGTAGATAACAATGGCAACACCTGTTTCAATATTCAAGCGTTCAGTTGGAATTCGACCCCTAAAAGTGAGCAAATTTGAATCCTAAACTGCCCCTCGTAACCTCTAATGACCTTTGAGATTATCACAATCCTCGATGACCATTATAGTCACTCAATTGAAGTAGAGATTTGATTATTTGATTTTAAATGGGTTTCAGTGACGGATATGCTTATGTGATTTAAAATGAGATTTATGAACCAACGTGTAAGATGTATTTATGAAATTGATTTTGATTATGTATCACTACTACAAAAATCACCTTTCATGTCACTTTTTTGATAACGTCTATTAGATACCACATTGTTTGCCAAAGCAACGTGTTGGCGACTACTGTAGTAAGTGCTGCTTTTTTTAGTAACCAAAAGAGCGACTTCGTAGACCTACGACATCATCAGAAAAGTGACATGGTAGGTCTATAACGTCACTGAAAAAATGATATCCTAAGTAGACACTTTTTTGGTAAGGTCGTAAGTCTACGACATTGATTTTCTTGTGACATCATAGACATACAACGTCACTTTTCTAGTGATATGAAAATATTTTCTAAGGGATTTTTTCAATTTAAATTCATCAAACCCCTTGGGTTTCATTTAAATAAAAGCAGAATTACAAATTTTGTAAACATCATCAAATACCCAGACTGAACCAGAACCACATACATAAAAATTCCAGATGTGTAAAATAAGTTTCGTCACTAAACTAATAATAACTAACTCTTGGAATTAATATAAAATTATATCAACCTATGTAAATATGAAGTCACAAAATTTATAATACAAGTGTGGAAAAATGGATAACCTTATTCGGTGAGATAATCCAAAAACTCAGCAACCCATTTTTTACGAACTGCATTTATGTCTTCCTTCATGTAGAAAGTGAGTCCATGAAACTATAAATTCAAAGAATAAGTTCGTTAGAATATGGAACCTTTTTCTCTTGTTTTGAAATGTGGTAGAACATTATGTATACATACCCTTGTACTAAGAAATGATCGAACGTTAGCTTGTTCAATAATTTCACTCATATATTTACATAAGAAGAAACCACATTCTACATTTGATGGTTGCTTGGGTCATGTTAAAGAGAGTAATCTATAAACAAATATAAGACCAATTTGAGACCAATTTCCTCACGAACATCCAAGTTTAATAGATCTAGAAAGTAAACATATTCTTTCCGAGGGCAAATGAGAAGTAGCATCCAATACTCCCTATTTAATGCATCATTAACATATGTTATAAATAAATTATTAAGCATACCAATCACTAAGAAATTTATGGTTATTAGGTAAGTTATTAATCTTATGCATGATTCAATGGAGCAACTAATACTTGCTTGTCATTTTACATTTCTAGCATCCTAGCTGCCAAATTCTCAGCACGACTCTCTCGTGGACCACACTCTATAGCGATATTACTTGGGCCCATGAACATATATATATAGGTTGCCAATCCAGAAGGTATTTTTTTTTTTTTACCTATGTGTAGGTATTTTTTTGTAGTCGTTGGATCATCATCTAATGGTGATCCAACGGCTATAATCAAGTACATAAAAAGACATGCATCATTAATGGTATTTCTCTTTCCTACTTTTTATAATAAAAAAATGTGCAAAAAAATTTTTCATTGGCCCAATTGATACCATGCATAGGTTAAAAAAAAAAAAAAATACCTACTGGATTGGTGCCCATATATATATATCTATTTATATATGTTGATGGTCAAGTTGTACAATAATGTGGTGTAATCTCCCACAACAATATGTATATATATATATGTGAGAATGGCCTACAAAATCATGTATAGAGTTTTGATTATAAGCACCCTAAATTAAAGTAATACCTCATGTACAATGTTATAGGAACAACTTCAATCATCTCTAATTTTCAAAATTGCATAATAACATCATTAAATATGGTTAACTGAAAAGTTTTCTCAAAAATGTCATCAGGACAGGGAACATGTACTGAATGATCTTCTTCTCAAGTTTCAACAGTCCTCAGAAGTAGTCTGACTGAAACTGGGTTCACATAATATTTGTGACTAGAAATCACAACAATGATACTCAAATTCACCCTCTTTTCATAGAATTTTTTTCTCTGGGGCAACATAACCTCCACCAAGCAAACAATGTGGGTGACCCTTTTTTCTTGTTAAAGTTTCCTTAGTTGCAACAATTCTTTAGATAGTCTACTTTTCGCGAATTCTATCAAAACTTTACCATCTATTCGTTTAATATATACTGAAGGAGGTAGTTTCAATAACCTTGGCAGAGTATCTATATATGGATAAGTCAATTCTGATGTTATTGAAGTCTAAAAGTCTCTCCACATTTTACCAAAACTAGACATGATCTACTTTTTACTTTTTTTTGGTATAATAAATGTCCTCTGTATTGAACAAATATTAATGTTATAACTAATTAAAGTATCTCATAATGTAACAAAAATATACACAAGTTTATGGGTTTTACCATGATTGATTCCTAAATTCTATTTTTAATATCGTCAGGGACATGAGACCAATAATCGATATTGAATGGTACCATTTGACAAACTATAAGACAACAAAAACTTAACAAATGTCTACCTTTGCCCATAGTTGGTTGTTTTTATTCATTGTATAAGATGAGTTCCTTTTCAATATTACTTCTTCTTTTAATCAACCCTTTTCATTTGAGTTTTTCCCTTTTTTTTCATGCTTTGTCCTTCACCTTGTTGTGATGAATTGAATTCCTGAGCGTCATCATCTTGATCACTATCCATTCCATTTTCTACCTAAACAGTATAAAAAAAAATTCACTGTTAACACTACATATACTTGAAAATAAAATGAAACAAAGTATAAAAAAAATTGACAATCAAATAACATAAGGTAAGATTAGAATGCAAAACTATACGATTATGTTGTTTTATTTTCTTTTTTATCAATCGAAACACCTTCACCATCATCTCGTAAATAATTATTTTCGCCATCTATCGCATCTACTATGGAAGAGTCTAATGGTATTCCTTTTGAAAAAATATCGTAGGAGACAAGTACTTCATTATCATCTTCTTCAACTACTTTGGTATGATATTCCTTTGCTTTATTTGCAAGAACAATTGACCATCGAGAATTAAGCAGATCATTGATGTAAAACACTTGTTTGGCTTATATTGCCATTATAAATGGATCATGCTTGTGACCAATTCTGTTTAAATCTATTAAGAAAAACCTAAGCTCGTCTACCATAACTCCATTATCACTATCCACCCATTCAAACATCAAAACAGGTAATCAAAATGCAACATAATTAATTTTCTAAATCTCTTTGATAATCCCATAATAAATAATATTATTCTCAATCGGAATTTTATCTTTAGCACTTGAAAAATGCATGGTCTTGGCCACTATAGTCACATTACTATGCTGGGTAGTTCTTATATTGTCGTGGTATCTAGTATTAAACTGAATACCACTAATTACATGGGAAGACTACTTAATTACATCCAATGAAAGTCTGTGTGATATCCATTTTAATATATAAGATATATTAAGTATTATCCACTTCAACCACGATATATTATACAAAAAGTATAGAATAGTTAGTGAACGTTATAAAGATTTATCTAAGAACAAAATGAATCAAAAGAGCCGAAACAAGAATCAAGTACATGTTGCCTAAACCACGTAATGAAAGTGCGTTGGTGTTTATCATGTGTCCATTTCTCTCTTTTTTATTTACTGGGATAATTTGTCTTTTTCCAAATTATATGCTTCCTTTATAAAAATATCCAATTATTTGTACCATTAAGATAACAAAATTCAAATCTAAAATGTCATTTACAACATAACTTACTCGATAAAATATTGCACGTCTGATATATTTTGTAAAACATTACGATGTGCTTGGTTTACTTGTTCACGCTTGACTGTACGCACAGCACCATCGCTTATGCCTCTATTAGCGTTCACATTTTGACCAACATAAGGAATTCTAATTGTTGTTGCATCTGATAAGTATTATGAACAAAATTTAATTGCTTCTTCCGCAATATAACATTCCACAATACATGCTTCTAAACGACTTCAATGTCTATCATAACTTTTAAAGATTTTCATCTTTCTCGCAAAAAGGTATATCCATCAGAAAATAACGGGGCCACATAATTTGACTTCTCTCACCGAATAGACAATAAGATATATCATTGTATAAAAAAATATTAGAGGAAAAAATTGTTCAAACATACAAAACTTTATGACAACACCTCGTTGTAGTTCGTCCAACTTGGATGCATTAACTACATTACAACATATATAATTAAAGAATAAACATAATTTTGTGATCGCATTTCGAACAGTTTTGGGTAGTATTGATCAAATTGTAATAAGCAACAAATGTTTCATTAGCGTATAACAATCATGATATTTAACTCCAATATATTTTAGATTGTCCATATTCACTAATGATCTCACATTAGATAAGTAGCCGTCAGGAAGCTTCATCTCAAACAAAGACGTCATAATTATTATTTTTCTTCTTTCTTTAGTATATAACAAGTCGTTGGTATATATGTTTGTTTATCATCAATCTTTGGTGCTAACTCTTTACGAATATCCATGTCAACAAGGTTCATACAAGGGCCAATCCTGTTCTTATTTGTTTTCATGAATATTTAATAAAGTGCCAATTATACTATCATATATATTCTTTTCAATATGCATGAAATCCAAATTATGTCTCACAAGTAAATATTTCCAATATTCCAACTGAAAAAATATTGATTTTTTCTTCCAACAACCCTTAGCCATTTTCACGTCCTACACTTTACTATAATATTTTTTTATTTTCCCCGTTTGAGGCTATTTTCAGAGTCTAAATTCTAGTTTCGAAAATTTTTCTAACTTTTCCCTTGTCAAAGGTTGTGATGCCAACTCAAATTTTTGGAAGCTGTTAAATGATTTTTTTCATGTCCTATATACATGATTTCTAGGTAGAAACCTCATGTTTCCCTATACAATTTTCCTAGTGTGTCTTAGAAAATGACCAATTGTATTCTCGTCACAAATAGGGCAAGCATTATGTCCTTTGACAGAGAATCCTGATAGATTTTCATGTGCAGGGAAGTCATTCGTTGTCTAAAGCAACGAACCCTTAAGAGTGAAATCTGCTTCATTATAGGTATCAAAGGCCTTTACACCATCATATAGTAATTTATTAAAATCATCAACCAATGGGCCTAAGTACATGTCAATGTCATTACCAGGTTTTCTAGATCCTGATATTAACATTTTAAGAAGTCTAAAATTTCTCTTTATACAGAACCAAAGAAGAAGATTATAGATGACAAGTATTACTATACTTACTACTAAGAGAGGTGAATGGATTAATTCCATCCGCAGAGAGGCCGAGATAGAGATTTTTTGAATCATTTTCAAAACCAGGCCATTTGTAACATATTGTCTTCCAAGGCAGTGAATGAGCTAGATATCGAAGTTTACCATCTTCTATCCTATCATTCACATGTCACGTTAAATCTTTAGTATCCTCACGATATGGAAATAGACAAATAAACCACAGAGTAGGAGGAATATACCATAATACTTTTGCAGGAATTCCATCCCTAACCTCTTCATAATTCTTCTTATGTTGCCATCATGACTCTCCGTAAACTAGACAAGAAATTACGTCCTTCATTTTACGATATAATATGCCGTCATTTGGGAAGCATGAATTTTCTGAAATTGAATACCCAATGAACCTAAAGTTTTCTTGTCCTCATAAAATGAATGTTGCATCGCATTGTTCTTTGACAACAACTCACCTAATAAAGATAGCAAATCTGAAAAACTTTTATTCTTCCATCAATGCCTTACCTTTAAATGATACAATCTAAGTAGAGTAGATAAGTTCATAAATCTTGTACAACCCAGATAAATTAGTTTTTCAGTATCATTAAGTAGTTCCTCAAACTTTATAGGATCTAAGTTTACTTCATGTTACGCATCATCAATCATTTCAAAAACATGATTGTCAAAATCGAAGTCATCTTCCGTTCTAATACTTTTTCCCCAGAAAACGAGCAACTTTGTACCTCTTCACCATGCCAAATCCATTGCTTATAACTTTCATTTAACCTATTAAAAAACAAATTCTCTTTTATCTTCTTAACATTCAACTTACTAAAATGTTCACACTTACGACAAGGGCACATAATGGCATAATGATCTTTGACATTCTCCATTACAGTGTCCAAAAAGTTCTTAACCCAATTCCTATATTTAATTGATAATCTATCTGCTGAGATCTAATTTTTATCCATTATAATCAAATAGGAAAAAATAACATAAATTACAAAATCTAATAATACTAAGAACTTGATAAAAATCGGGTAGAGTCTCCCCAATTTATATAAATCTGATAAAATTTTGATACACATTGAACACTCAAAACAACATCAGTATAATTACAAAATATCACATACAATTATATCGTACTTATATCAACACAGGACACAATTTCTCATAACCTAATCTCTTTTACATCGGATTTTCCGGACCATAAAATAAATACATATACATATCTAGTTTAAAATAATTGGTTTGGAAATGTACCTCACTGATTACAAGAATCTTCAATGTGGTTGAACTTGTGATCAATAACAATCTTCAACATATAATCAACACAATCTTAAACTAGAATAAAAGGAAAATAACAAATATTGTCAAAGAATGAAACAAACTCTCTCTCATATTCAAAATAATACAAAAAATGAACCTCGAAAAAGATTACAAGTGATGTACCAACAAAATATATATTTATATGAACCCAAAAAAATAAATTTCTTGAACATTTACCAAAAGCTTCCAAAACTTGTTCAAATCATCAAACTATAAGTAATGATGAACCCAATTCTCAACTACGTGAACTTATAAACAATGACATATATTAATTGACAAAACTACATTATATAAAATTCAGAATAAAATCCCTTAAAAAAATTCATAAAAAAGTCTCCAAATTAGTTAATGTTGGTGAAATTTCTACCAATTTGGACACATTCAATATCTAAATTACTTAAAATCTGGAATATAATGACTTAAAACAAAAATTCCAAAATTAAAATAGGTAAAAGAAACATCACAAAATTAGTTTGTTATAGTAAAATTCCTAATTTTGACACTTTTAATAGCGAAATTACCAAAAGTCAGGAAAGTAATCCTTTTCGTAATTTGAAATAAAAAATATATAAAAAATGAATAAATCACGAAACTAGTTAGTTTTAGTGAACTTATAACCATTTTAGACACATTTATGAGTGAAAAAGGAAATATACAACAAAAATATGTTCACATTAGACAAAAACTAACTTACAATGGCCAATGTGTTAAGCCAAATATATCAAACTACAATTTCTGTGCATAATAATCAATTAAACAAGAAGCCTACTCCAAGAAATGAGAACTCCATGAAAAAAAGGACTTAAAATTACTTCAATTACTTTCAAATGCTGGAAAAAAATAGTGAAAATGCAAGATGGCAGCTGAAAGGGGAGGCAGCTTGATTCGAGCAAGAGAGAGAAAGTGAGATGCGAAGAGATCTAACCTAAAAACATCCCTAATAAATGATATTTGACATCACGTTTAACACGACATTGTTCTTCTATACTAACATCGTGCACTACGTAACATAATAGTGGTATCATGTTGTCTGAGGTGCAACATGATTAGGCTGGGGCTCCATCACTTTTCAAACATCATGGAAGACAAAATAAATGGACCCAAGGCCATCGCTCCACACGGGATGTAATAAACCACTTAGCGTGCTCTATATACTACTTTAAACTAATTCTCTGCAGTAACTTGATTTCTTGATTTGGATAAAAACAATAGCTATGCTGTTGAAATTTTGAAAGTTATTGCATGATAGTTTATGAATTAAATGATGATTGTACATATCCATTTTATACATCCGCATTACATATTGCATTGCTTGAAACTTGGTGGCCATCGGTGCATGAATATCCAAGTAGGATATTCAAACCTATTATATTTTGGGCACAGATTTCCTATGGTCGAACTTTCGGACTATGTCATGTGATGATTGATATGTGTGTGTATGAAATGATTGAAATGTACAAGTATTTTAGACAAATGCTTTGGAATTATTATCGTATATAATATGATAGAAAACATTGATTTCAATGCTTTTGGAAATGTTTTATTAAAACGCTAACTATGCAGGACTTTAAAGAGAAAGTACTTTTTTATATAACGTAAACCTGCAATCGATAATCTACTGAGCTTTAGCTCACCCCCTTCTTTCCGTCATGTGGCACTCAGTGTGAATTGGACAAAGAGACCTAGAGTGAGGCATTGAAGACTTACTATTATTGTTTTATTTTTAATTTTTGGTAAATTTCTACTAGACTTGTGACTTATGGACTTTAGTGAAAATTTATACTTGAATTATGGTTATGTAAGATTACTTTTGAGGGTTTGTATCAGTTATGTCTATGTACAATATGAGATAGATGCTCTATACATGAATATGATAATTACTTTTCTTATTGTCTATATTTAAAGGGTGATGCATAACTGTTAGATTATTTCGCTTGACCATTTTCTAGAGGCCATTTTTAACAATTATAGGTTTTGAAAACTTTTGGACTATTTTTAAAATTTAACTTCGGTGTTTTTCATTTAGAAAATACCCATTCTACTACTAACCTCGGACTCGGGTTATGACAAGTTGTGACCTTTTGATTTGCTAAAGAACTAGCTTTTATTCTTAATGATGCAAACTTTGCTATTATTGAAATTATGATTTATGAATTGACGAGAACACAAAATAGTTAAGGATACTATACTTTAATGCCACTTTAAGGTCTTCAATATTCTTAGAATAATAAAATCTAAGGTCTTAGTATTTACTTTGTGAATGACTGATAATTTTGTGTAATAGTTATTATGAAGAAAATTGTCAAAAACACGTAGAAAGGTTGTAACTCAAAAGTAAATAAATGTTAGAATGTATTACGGTAATCTATCCAACTATGGCATTATATAAGAATTTTATATGTAGTATAGGATATGCTAGGTGGATTGTTTATTCACGGCTAATTGATCAAATCTCTATAAAGAGTATGAAATTTAATTTAATAATGCAGTATGAGACCTTTAGTGGAGTAAGCTAATCACTAATGCTATTTAGATAAATGTCATAATAAGAGTTATTATGATATTTATCACACTATTGGAACCTAGGTTCTGTAGATCCATTAGGTCCATTATCTAGCTCAACAAAGTTCTTTAATTTGTTAGTGATATCTGTGAAATAGCTTATCTACTACTAACCTCGGACTCGGGTCATGGCAAGTTGTGACCCTTTGATTTGCTAAAGAACTAGCTTTTATTCTTAATGATGCAAACTTTGCTATTTTTGAGGTTATGATTTATGAATTGACGAGAACACAAAATAATTAAGGATACTATACTTTAATGCCACTTTAAGGTCTTCAATATTCTTAGAATAATAAAATCTAAGGTCTTAGTATTTACTTTGTGAATGACCGATAATTTTGTCTAATAGTTATTATGAAGAAAATTGTCAAAAACACATAGAAAGATTGTAACTCAAAAGTAAATAAATGTTAGAATGTATTACGGTAACCTATCCAACTATGGCATTATATAAGAATTTTATATGTAGTATAGGATATACTAGATGGATTGTTTAATCACGGCTAATTGATTAAATCTCCGTAAAAAGTATGAAATTTAGTTTAATAATGCAGTATGAGACCTTTAGTGGAGTAAGCTAATCACTAATGCTATTAAGATAAATGTCATAATAAGAGTTATTATGATATTTATCACACTATTGGAACTTCGGTTTTGTAGATCCACTAGGTCCATTATCTAGCTCAACAAAGTTCATTAATTGGTTGGTGATATCTATGAAATTAGTTTATTGTCTAGCTCAACAAATTATGTAAGAGTTGTGTAAACTAATAAAAATTCACATAAAACCCAAATTGGAGATCAAGCCGAATTCTAATTAGACTAGGGTTAGTAGTACAAGTCTCACATATATATATATGTGTGTTAATATTGAAATAAAATCCTACCACAGTTTTAATGCACCAAATGTGAACTACAATAAAAAGGAGAGAGAAAAACACGGCCATCGCTCTAGAAAATCAAGAAAGTTGTTCTTGATTATTCTCTAAAAGATGATTCAACTTATTGCCTACTCATCCCATCATCTGTGAGCCACAAAACAGACAAGAAACTTTAGGATTGGAGATTTGATTATCATCTATAGGAAGATTAAAAAGGATCACGCATCAAGAAGTAAATGCAAGATCCTTATTCTCTAGGATTTTACATCTAGATTTAATTTATGTGATACAATGGCCCTGTGTAATATATGTTTGTTCATTGGTTATGAATAGCGAGTTTACATGTAAATATTTTTCTAATCGTTTCTGTTAATTTTTCCACTGCACACATGATAAGAACATATAGTTTCAAATGAATGTTTACACATATCGAGTATTTCAATCAATTGATACCAAAACCCAGGTTCATATCATATAACATATTATTGATCTAGGATTGAATCTCTATGGAGAATAATATGTTCTTAATTATGTGATTGAGTTTGAGCTTTTTATGTTTATGGTAATTAAATAATTCATGGTGATAAATGATATTCAATTATGTGATACTATTAGATATTTACGTGGTGAGATCTATTATGGATTATGATTCTTACAAAATTAGATTTTAGGTGTTCTTTAATTCGATGATTGATAGATTCACGAAGAACATGTTTCAATGAGTTTGAAAAGCAGAAGTATTTTTCTTTGGTTCTAGTTTTTGAATTTTTTAGTCAAGTTTTAAATTTTTAAAAAAATGGTAGGATAGCTTAGTCAATGCCACGCCTGACTATGCATGGCTAGTGCCTGTCGAGGCCCTACCCTTTTTCGAGTGGTGACTGCCCAAGCACCACTGGTGATGGCATTTTTTGGCCACCACCATTAGTTTCCTTATTTTATTAATTTTGAATAACTATTAATCAATTAGTTAATTCAATTTTGAATTAAGAAACTATTCAATTTGATTAGAATAGTTTCCTAATTTTTTTGCTTATATATTTTGAATTTGATTCTAGATAGTATATAACCTATTTGAATTAATTATGTAATTATGGATATAGTATGAAACTTGAGTAGAATTTAAAATAAGATATCTACTATTTATAGTTCTCATATATTACCTCTTACCTTGTTTTGATTTTGAATTTTAATAGGTAATTAGATTAAATTAATTACAATATTTAATCTGATTAGATATTATAGGATAATATCCATAAATCATGATTATCTATATTTGAATAATTTGATTGTACTAATTATCCTAATTTAGATTTTGCCTTTATTATAGATTTTCCTTTATTAAGATATTGTTTTATTATGATTAAATCCATATTTAATTAAATTAGACTTAGATCATTACTAATTATTAGTTATTGAAATTTTCAATTAATGAGATTAATTAAGATAAAAAAGGATAGAATATTAATGTGACTAAATTTCTATAATTTATTGTAATAATTTATCTTGATAATTATTTGAATTTAGAATTAGAATAAATTAAGATAAACTAATAAGATTAGTAACTCCATTTATTGATGAGATTAAAATACCATATTTACTTTTACAACTACTTAATTATGATTAATTATAGAAATTTAATTATTATTGATTGTCTACTACAATTACATTAAGTTTTGATCCGTATATAATTATTGGAGTTATTTATTCCCATTTGTAATGTACTAGATAAATATAAGAATATTATATCATATATAAAGTTTGAAATTATTTAGGTATAGCCAAAGAGATTTAATTATTTCCTAATTTAGAATATTATAAATCAAGGCCTCTGTATTCACTATGTGAATTTGACTGTGCTGATATAAGCAAATACAAACATCGTAGTCAACTATTATCTATTAGATAAAAAAGACAACTCAAAGGTAAATATATACTAGAGGAGTAATACAGTAACTTCACCCTACTAGTATGGCATTGCATTGGGGGTATGTCTACAGGTATACTATATGCTAAATGGGTCAAGCTAATTATCTAATAGTAAACTTAACAAAAAAAAAAACGACTTCTAGTCCAAGAGTTCAATATTGGGCCTATCCACAATATTATTGAACAAGGCCAATTATAATTATGAGTTAATTATGATTGTGAATATATAGTCCGTTAGAGTTTGGGTTTTATGAATCCATCTGGTCCTCTGTCTAGCTCAAACTAAAGCTCAATAGTTATTTCATGATCAATTGAGCCCAATAAGCCTAATAGGGTTTACTAATCTCTCTGTAGTTCAGAAAAAAGTTCTCTAGCTATCAATTACATGAGTTACACGTGAAACATCCTTAAGAAGTGAGTGTCACACGAAAAATAGAGAGAGGAAGAGCAAAGAAAAATCGGCTAGCTCAAGGGATTCACTATCCTCGGTATTTCGGGCATCCCAGAGAAATCAATTCGTGGAGATTGTCCTCTTGTTTGTCTGTGGATTTCTTTGTTAGGAATCAAGAAGGTGACCACCCATCGGATCAATCAAACGGCTTTCGAGAATAGATGGGAAGATGAGAAAGTAATGGAGCAAATCTGGGTATTGCTCTTGTCTAGATCAAGAGTTAATTTATATTAGATCATGATCCAAAATGTTTTATAAAAGAAAAACTTTTAAACGACTAATTCCATTGCGTTTTTGGATTTTACAAAACTATAGTATTTTTGAAAATGATTTTATGAAAGTAATTTCTAGAATTTTATTCTAATGAATATCAGCACAAATTAGTATGAATACTTAGTTTTCATCTCTTCTTCTCTTTCCCTTGTAGCCTCTTCCACTTCATGTTTCTTCTATAGTTCTTTGTCCAGAGGGATTTTCTTGTTCCTAAGCTCCTTCTCTTTTGTATCCAAGATCTTTACCGGATATTCCTCGTAATTCATATCATGACTCAGCTACAATTACTCATAATTTAAAACATATAAAGGATTTGAAATATACCTCCTTAACATAGAGTCATAAAATACATCGTGTACGTTTGACAATGAAGGTGGCCAAATGAGTCTATAGAAAAAATCTCCAACTTTGTCAAGTATCTCAAAAGGACCTACATATTTGGGACTTAGTTTTCCTTTATTTCCAAACCTCGTCATTCCTTTTATGGGAGTAACCTTCAAGAATACTTTATCTCCAATGTTAAGTTCTAGTTTTCTTCTTTAAGGATCTGAATAATGTTTCTGTCTACTTTGAGAAGCTAATATCCTTTTTCGAATCTTTTTTGCTGCCTCATTTATTTCTCTTATCAATTATGGGGCAAGAAATATTCTCTCTCCCATCTCATCCCAATAGGAGATCTGCACTTTATTCCATACAATGCTTCATATGAGGGCATTTCAATAGTAGCTTGATAACTGTTATTGTAAGCAAATTCTATAAGCTGCAAGTATTTACTACAAGATCATAATGTATAAGCTCTGAGCATGTGGTGCCCAAGATTCTCACATGCATACTAAGCTAATAATAAACTTGTTACAATTGCAAATTAGGCATCTAGAAGTCATTAATAACAATTTCATAGTAACATTCTCATTCCTTATATTATGTGCTTTTACATATATGTTATTATACTAATAATTATCGAAATATCCTGATGCGGTGTAAAAGTTCAATACCCTCACAGAGAGAGTTCAGTGTGCTAAAAGAACAAAGAATATGAAAGCAATACTATGTGCACATGTATTAAGATCATGTTTATTGATAACTTAGTCAAATAGTAGTCTTTTGGTAAAATGCAATTTTTACACCTTTCGAAGCCGAATTCACTATGTTTAACACGTTAAATAGCTTTAATTCAATGTCTAGGACACATTTATAGCATTTTATTTATCGGCTCCAAGTAAGCACAAGGTGGCATTCATGACAATGATTTATGTTTATTACACTAGGCTAGCTTAGTTTTAGCTTAATTGCGTAATGTCATTTTTGTGTATTCTAATTATTAAGTGCTAATACTATGTTTACATTATTAATGGGAGTCTAATTGACTTATTTTTATGTTTAATGATTGGTTATGGGGCCAGGTTTCACCAGATTACAATAAGACGTGTCACATGCGATTATAGGTCAAAGTATAACTAGTTTTCACTTTCTAAGCTAGGATTCACCAAATTTGTCTACACTTGGGTACATAGGAGTGACCAGCAACGTGGTGACTATGCTAAGGATATTTTAGAGATGGACACGTAGAAAGTAATGTGCAAAATGCCTAAAATACCCCTCAGATATTAAGTACTGCCATTTCTTGGCCATTAAGAGTCACTTTTAGACAAAAGCTGGTCATTTTCTTTCTTTTTTTCTCCAGCCATGACCTGAACCTCTTCAATACCTTTATACACTTCTCTTAACTCCTCTTAGCCATATCCAAGAGTTTTCAAATGACAGAACTCAATTTGGAGCTCAAGAAAGTAAGATAGGTCCAAACTAGTCAAGGTAGTTCTACTAGTTCTTCTTCCTAGGTTTTGTTCTCTAATTTCAATTCACCACTTGCTCTCACTTAAATAATGGTTTCTCTAGGTTTTCTTGAGTCCTAAAATCGGTTTCAAAGGCTTGGGAATCAATTTGGTGGAGGAAGAAGGCATGAGCTTTCGTAAAAATTTAAACTAGTCAAGGTAAGCTCTATGTAGAATTTCAAAATTATAGTTAATTTCTTTTGTTTCAGCTCTTAAACCAAAGTTATTACTTGATGAGTAATGGTCCTAGGAACTTTTATATATAGCTGAAAGCATAGGATTTAAGTGGAGAAATAAAATTAGACTTAAAGCCCCAAAATTTACTATTTGTGGATTCAAGTATTTTCATTGTTGGAATAAGTTGTCTACACTTGTAATCTGATTTCTTTACTTGGAATGTGTAAGACATTGATCTTTTATGTATATTACATCCATTTACTTGCTGGTTGTGACTATATACAGGTGCAAAAGTTTTTTTAAACTTTGCTTAGTTCAAGTGTACTTATGTCATTCTAAGTAATTTTCTTTGAGGTGCATATGTGGAAATTGACTTGTAAAATATTATTGTAGGTTTAAAACCATAATTTTAATCACGTGAGAATGTTAAATAGGGAAGGTGCTGTCCAAATACTTTTAAAATGAATGGCACCATTTGGGGGCAAATGGACTAGTTTTTACAAAATTATGTGCCATTTTGGATTATTTTGTGCCAATGAACTAGCATTCATATTTTAATACTTTTGAACATTTTTTCAATGATAGTTATTGATTGCCAAGTACCTTAAGTGATTTATATACTTCTGAGTCATTTTAAGATCAAGTTTTCTAATTTGGTGAAAGTTCTGATTTTGGTCTTGTTCAAGTATCTTGATGCATTCTTTTTGTAAAATGTCCATCTTTGAATAATAAGAATTTATAATAGGTCATTAACACACTAATCTCTAGAGGACCACTATCTGTAAAATCCCAGATTTTCAAAGGGCAAAGTGGTCATTTTGTTAATTTTCAGATCTAATATTAGAGGGACTAAGTTGCAAAAGTTTTAAGGTGCGATGACTTAAGTGAAATTTCTGTAGGGGACTAAATTGAAAAGATTTGAAAGTTAGGGGACAATTTTGTAATTTTGGAAAAATTGCATAGTCCCATGCAAACCCACGTGGGTTTGCCTTCTTCGTCCCCCTTTTCTCTTTCTTCCTCCCTCATCCTCTCTCAATTTTTTGTGTACAAATTGCTTTGAGCTTTCTACTATCGGATCAAAATTGTGGGCTTGACTGACCCTTATACAAATGGAATGAATTCTTCTGAGACACATTTAAGCCTTTATAATAGTTTTGACTCTGGCTCTATTACGCTTAACTTCGGATTATTTGGACTCCAGTATCAACCTCGCCTATAACTGGGTTGTTTATGAATCTGTTGCCAACCTCACCTCTCAAATACAAAGTATAATTTTTGATTGAAACACTGAACAAGAATTCTCTCCTCTGTGTGATTTGATAGAATATAAACTTAGGGAAAATGAGTGTAAGCACAAGACATGATCTAGTCTGGCTTAATAATTTTGTGAAAAGGTTTGATCACAAAATGTAAGCTGTCAAGACTTGAAAGATTGTTAAAAGTAATGTAGGATGGTTCAAAAAAATCGTTTGAGTCTTAAAATAGCTTTTATTTATAAGTCTTTCTGAAAATTAGCCGTTTTAAATCATTTAACATAGTTTCTGGAGTTTTTCGTAGACCAATAAAGTAGACTCCCGTCGGAAGTGTGGCTGTAACATTTATTTTTTATCTGCAGCAAGGACTAGTAGACTGCCTCTGTCTATCAGTAGACTGCTAATAATTAGCGGTAGGCCGGCGAGTCTACGGATTCTATGAAAATTCGTTATCTTTCATCCTTTTTCATAAAACGTGATCATTAGCTTAATTCTAAGATAGTAGTGACTTTTAAAGATCATAGGATTTATTTCAAAGGTGTACAATTAAATTTTCAAAACGAATGAATATATTGAAAGTAGTTTAAGAACTTTTGTTTGAAAAATCCTTTTGTTGAAAATTTGATCCAGTAGAAGATCATAAAATGTGCATACATAAACTCCTATACAAGACTAAAAACTTTTTCCCTTTTTCTGACTAAGTCTTGCATTAGTGATCTTTGACATTCTTCATGCTTCAAGCTTCTCTTCATAATCCATCTTGAATATCTTCTGTGTTTTGCTCATCAATTTGCTACATACTCAAGTAGATTATTAGTCCTTAATCATATATTTATTAACGTCAAAAGATTAGTATAAGATTGAAACCTAAAAGGTCAACAATCTTCCTGTAACACCACTGGGCCTCACCCAAAAGTGCTAGCTAGAAGTTACTTTTAGGCCTATAGACCATCACTTAAATACCCATGAACTTCCTAGAATATACCCGATGTAGGACTTGAGGCGTTACAATTTCCCCTATTAAGGGCCTAGCATCCTCGCTAGGGGGTCCATATTCAAAAACCTACTTATAACTCCTATGGGCTGCATCCACATTCACCACGATTTCCAAGGCCATTATAGGTATGGAGTAAGTCAGCTCTGATACCAAGTGTAACACCATTGGGCCTTACCCAAAAGTGCTAGCTTGAAGGTACTTGCACATAAACCATCACTTAAATACCCATGATCTTCCCAGAACATACCCGATGTGAGACTTGGGGTGTTAATTGTAATATAGATTCTGTCCCATAATATGATTTTTGTTTTAAAATATATGGTTATGATAAGTAAAATGGCTATATACTAACAAAATTTTTGTGAATACGGTTGCAGTGGAATACGCACATAAAAACCAAGTTGGACTACGTGCCTAATTTTTTATGCATTTTCATTCATATGTGATTATTATAATGATGTGATTAGTTTGTGTCTACTATTGAGTTAAGTGGATTATTCTAATAGTTATTATTGTTTAAATCTTAGTCCAGTATGTATTTAGAGTCCAAATAATTTGACAACAAACTTATATGTATGTACCTAAGTTTTAATTAAGCATACATTATATATATGAATAAGTATGTCTATTGTTATTATTATTATTATTATTATTAAATAAGTGAAAAATGTGAAGTTTTGATTTTCACTAATCTATTTGTATATATTAATATATAGATCTTAATCTATTTTTCTACTTATATATATGATTAATATATACTTATGATTTAAAAAAAATGTTGATTAAAAAAAAAAAAACTCTAGGACAAAAAGAAGAACCTATATATTTTATGCTCACTCTCTTGAGAATACAATTAAGCCTGCTCCTAAATTTTTTTCCACCTATCTTTCTCTCATAGTTGCTAAGAGTATTTATGATTTCAAGAGCTTTTGCCTAGTCTTCTTCAATTTTCAAGGAGAAAGTAAATATTTAAAAACACTCTTTTCTCTGAATTTATTATTTTGTTGCTATTAGATCAAAATTCAACCTATGATATATAAGGCTATATTTTTTTTTAGAACCTGAAATTTTTATGAGATGTTATGCTATATGTCTAGATGATTCATGTAAATTTTATGTTCATACCATAATTTTATAATTTATATAACATTTAAATACATACTAGTCGTTACTTAAGAAATCCTAACAGACAGACTTCATCAAATTTTTGTTCTGTACTTTTAGAGGGTGAACGATATATATTTAAGATAAAATTTTAACAATTTGTTTATTTATATATTACATTATATTCTAAAAATTTGTATGATCATATGGGTTTATTTTAATTCCTTATTAAATTTTCTTTATTTATATTGTCCTTAACATCAGTGAATCTGACAAATTTAATGTAACTGTTTGTTAGTGTTCAAAACCCATGCTATTTATATTTTTTAGACTTGAAATTTTTCCTGGACATTTAAACATGTGTGATTAGATTTTCAAAATATTTTCATGATTTTTAAAAGTTTATAAAATTAAATATGAATTTCGAAATCCTTATTATTTTGCTGATTTTGGTGCCGATATGAATCCTGATATAGAATTGCATGAATTTAAAGTCCTATCAAATGGTCTATTTTGGAATCTATAATTTTCGTACATGTTTTATATTGTATTAAAAATACGTTCTTAAAGTTTTAGATTATTTTGACTTAAGAAAAAATCTATAAAATTCTATCATTTTGAACTAGTTTTCAGTTTAACATTCTTACTGGGTTACAAGATTTGAATTCAAAATTATGATAAACATAATAAATATTTTTTATAAATTCCGATAATTTTTCTGGATATTTATTTATACGTCTTAAAGCACTAAGCAAATGTTTAGGATAAACTGAATTTTTATACTGGTAAATCTAAAATTATTTAAGTATGCCTAGTTTGCTGAATGATTACATATTTAGTTTTGTTATGAAAATTATTATGTTATTTTATATTATGGATATTTTCAAACACATGAAATATGTTTCTTAAGGGCAATGATAGTATGTGTTAATATTTTTTTATAATGAATATTTCTACACAAATAATAAAAAATAAAGGATAAAGAAGAGGCACGTGGTTTTAACGAGGTTGGTCGTGTGGTATTTCACTACAAAGTTTTTCTAAGGACTTGAGGTAAGTAAATCTCACCCTATGTGAATCTGTGTAAATTTATGTGCTATTATGTGATATTTTTATGATCATTATGATATGTTATTATATGCTAAATTATATTAGTTAAATATTAAGTATATCATGTGTATGCACAAGAGATTATAATTTTCAAAGAATGATTTCTAAAGCAATATGCATCTAGATTTTGCTCAAAGAAGAATATTTTTATTTAAGTGTGTGTTAAGTTCTTGAAAGGAATATGTGCACCTAACTGAATGACCTACAGTGACCATATTACGAACGAATGTTTATGATAGCTATATGGGATTCGAATAGCTACAAGGTCGTATGCTTGTCATGACACCATATTTATGGCTCATAAATTCTGATAGACGTAGTATTACACTATGTTGAGCTTAATTATATGAAATTTTTTATGAAATGGTATTGTTTATGATTAAGATGTTTTTCCAAAAGAGAGGGTTGCATAGTCATGATTTCGTAAAGTGCATTATTCATAAAACACGATATTCATTGCTTGCATGAGATTTACTTACTAAGCACAAGCTCATCGCACTCTTTTAAAATTTTCAGATGAGTAGTAGATTATTGAAGGTTGGCTGGTGGCAGCAATGGAATCCCTAATTATCATACCTCGATTCACGTGCACGCTTACATGTTATACTATAAAGGCTTGTCTAGTTCTAAGTTAAGTATAGGAGTTAAGCTAGTCAATGAGGAGCTTAATAATTTTATAAGTTCATAAAGATCCTAGTAAAAAGGATTTCACGTTTTACGAGATAGTCTTTTGCTGTTAAATTTTATACAATAGAAATTAGTTAAGCTACTGACTGAGGTACTTAGCAGTGTAAACTTTTGATGGTAGACAATATAATGAAAGAAAATATTTTTGACGAAAATTGACAGTTAAGTTTCCAACAATCTAGAATAGATAATCTGCTGACGGAAGAGTTAGGATTATTTCTGATGTTATGATCAATTTCTAAGGAGAAGTTAGTATTTCTCGATTTTTGTTCTAGACAGTTCTATAAATCATGATATTTGATGATAAGTAAAAAAAAAAGTAAAGCACGAGGTGTTCTAAGCTTGATGCGTTCATAAGCGCAAGGTGCCACTGTAAGCACGAGGTGTCAAATCAAAGCACGGGGTTTAAAGTTAGAAAGCATAAGGTGTTAGTTGGAAGCATGTAGCGGAATAAGATAGGCTAGGTGTCAAGCATGCAGATGAGGTTAGTGGCAACTAAGTGTCAATATTTGGGCAAGCTAGGTGTCAAGCATACAAATGAGGTTAGTGGCAACTTTGTGTCAACATTTAGGTTGAGTTAAGTGCCTCGATGTAGACAGTGCATGCAGCGCTAGGTGTCATGATGTGTGATGCCCAAGATTCTTACACACATAATAAGCCAATAATAAATATGTTTATATTGTATAATAGACATATCATGAAACTAGTGTCAATTTCATGGTAAATTGTTTAAGCTGATTGTTAAACACTTGCAATATATACATTATTGTACTGATATTTGTTTAAGTGCTCCCATGTAGTGTAAAGTCTCAGTACCCTCAGAAAAAGAGCTTGGTGTGTGAAAGGAACTAAGAATGAATTTATGAATCGTAATACTATATGCATATGCGTTAAAATCATGTCCGTTGATAAGTGGGTCAAATAGTAGTTTTTCGATAAAATGCATTTTTTTACGCTTTTCGGAGTAAAATTCACTGTGTGTTTAATACGTCAAATAACTTTAATTTAATGTTTAGGACTCATTTATAGCATTTTATTTATCGGCCCCAGGTAAGTACGAGGTGGCAGTCAATAAATTAAACTATGTTTAATTACACTAAGCTAGCTTAGATTTAGCTTAATTGTATAATGTCGTCTTTGTGCAGTCTAATAATTAGGCATTGATACTTTGTTTACTTTATTAATTGGAGTTTAATTGACTTAGTTTTACGTTTAATAATTGTTTATGGGACTAGGTGTCATACCCCGATTCATGTGCATGCTTATATGTTATGTGTAATAGAGCTTTGTCTAGTTTTAAGATAAGTAGAGGAGTTAAGCTAGTCAATGAGGACCTTAATAATTTTATAAGTTCATAAAGATTCTAGTAAAAAGGATTTCACATTTTACAAGACAGTCTTTTGCTGTTAAGTTTATATAATAGAAATGAGTTAAGCTACTGATTGCGGTACTTAGCAGTGTAAATTTTTGATGATAAACACTATGATGAAAGAATTTTTTCGACAAAAATTAACAATTAAGTTTCCAACAATCTAGAATAGATAAGCTGCTAACAGAAGAGACAGGATTATTTCTGATGTTGTGATCAATTTCTTGGGAGAAGTTAGTATTTCTCGATTTTCACGCTAGACAGTTCTATAAATCATGATATTTAGATGATAAGTCAAAAAAAAATAAAGCACGAGGTGTTCTAAGCATGATGTGTCAGTTAGAAGCACGTAGTGAACGGGACAAGCTAGGTGTCAAGCATATAGATGAGATCAGTGGCAACTAGGTGTCAACATTTTGGCGAGCTAGGTGTCAAGCATACAGATGAGGTTAGTAGCAACTAGGTGTCAATATTTGGGCAAGCTAGGTGTCGAGCATGCAGATGAGGTTAGTGGCAACTGGGTGTCAACATTTGGGCAAGCTAAGTGTCAAGCATGCAGATGAGATTAGTGGCAACTAGGTGTCGACATTTGGGCAAGCTAGGTGTCAAGCATGCAGATGAGGTTAGTGACAAATAGGTGTCAACATTTAGGCCGAGTTAAGTGGCTTAATATGGATAGGGCATGTGACGCTAGGTGTCACGACGGGGGAAGCTTTAGGTGCTGAGTAAGGTGCTAGGTTGAGGAGCTTGGTGAAATCTATAAATAGGCCTTGAGAATTAGTTTTAGAAATACACTACTCCACCCATATTGTTAGTAAAGTTTAGAGAGAAATAAAAAAGATGAAAGAAAGATAGAGAGAGGTTTGGAGACAGATACGGAGATTAAGAGAAATATTAGCTAAAAGTAAGTAAAGACAAACATTTTTACTGTATTACAAGAGCGTAGTAAGTATAAGTATTTTCTAAAGGTTATGTGAAGTACATGCTTATTTATATGTATGTATGTATACTACTATGTTGTTTATAGAATAATGTTCATGGCATATGCATAAGGCATGTTTATGAAAGGAAAAATTAAAGTGATTTTATGAAGTTCATGTTTTTAGGAAAATGTTACCGTTGTACCTAAGTTTCAAAGTTATGTTGTTTATAAAGTATGGCTCCTGGCTTAGTAATTATGTAGAAAAGAGGTGGCGAAATCCCTTGAGGTCAAGTCCAAGATAGGGTGAGCCAAACAAGAGTGAGGTCAAATCCCTTGAGGCAAAAGGGCCAAGACAGGGTATGCCTCAAATGATATTTATTAAGAGGTCTACTATGTCACTAAGTTAGAAGTTATGCTTAAAATGGGGCCCAAAATAATGTTTAAAGAAATAATATTTTTCAAGAAAAATTGTACAATGGGTAACAAATATTTTTATAGCATATCATCATATGCATGCATTGTCATTCCTTACTGAGCGTTAGCTCATTATACTTCTTGTAATGCAGGTTTTAATTGCGTCAGTAGATTCTTGAAAGTTGGCTGAGCTGCAGTTCCATTCGTCCCATGATATGATTATGTTTTATTTCTAAAATTTTTAATTGTAAAAAATAAAGTCTTATGCTCTTTTCAGTTCTTCCACTTTCAAATACTCTATTTTCAAAGAAAGTTACGAAGGCTTAACGCGCCTCGGCCTAGCTGGTTACGCTTTCAAGAAGTTCGACTGGCTTGGTTAGGGGGCGTTACAATTTTGGTATTAGAGCATTAGGATTCTATAGAGAAAAAAAAAGAAAAAAAAATCTTTTTCAGTGGGTCATGGGATGGAACTCAGTCAACTGTTAGGTTCATTTTATCTGTATTATTCTTTGACTACGTCTTTGCACGTTATATGACTGTATGTTCATTTTTTAAAAAGTTTACAAATTTTGAGGACGAAATTTTTTATAAGGAGGGGAATTTGTCACGCCCCCATTCACGTGCATGCTTACATGTTATGTGTAATAGAACTTTGTCTAGTTCTAAGATAAGTAGAGGAGTTAAGCTAGTCAATAAGGAGTTTAATAATTTTATAAGTTCATAAAGATTCTAGTAAAAAAGATTTCACGTTTTACGAGACAATCTTTTGTTGTTAAGTTTATACAATAGAAATGAGTTAAGCTACTGATTAAGGTACTTAGCAGTGTAAATTTTTGATGATAGACACTATGATGAATGAATATTTTCGACAAAAACTAACAATTAAGTTTCCAACAATCTAGAATAAATAAGCTGCTGACAGAAGAGATAGGATTATTTCTGATGTTGTGATCAATTTCTAGGGAAAAGTTAGTATTTCTCGATTTTCACGCTAGACAGTTCTATAAATCATGATATTTAGATGATAAGTCAAAAAAAAGTGAAGCACGAGATGTTCTAAGCATGATGTGTCTGTAAGCACAAGGTGGCACTGTAAGCACGAGGTGTTGAATCAGAGTACGAGGTGTTAAATCAAGGTAGGATGTGTAAGTTTGAAATCATAAGGTGTCAGTTAGAAGCACATAGTGGAATGAGACAAGCTAGGTGTCAAGCATATAGATGAGATTTGTAGCAACTAGGTGTCAACATTTTGGCGAGCTAGGTGTCAAGCATACAGATGAGGTTAATGGCAACTAGGTGTCAACATTTGGACAAGCTAGGTGTCGAGCATGCATATAAGGTTAGTGGCAACTAGGTGTCAACATTTGGGCAAGCTAGGTGTCAAGCATGCAGATGAGGTTAGTGGCAACTACGTATCAACATTTGGGCAAGCTAGGTGTCAAGCATGCAGATGAGGTTAGTGACAACTAGGTGTCAATATTTAGGCCGAGTTAAGTGGCTCATCATGGATAGGGCATGTGGCACAAGGTGTCACGATGGGGGAAGCTTTAGGTGCTGAGTAAGCTGCTAGCTTGAGGAGCTTGGTGAAATCTATAAATAGGCCTTGAGAATTAGTTTTATACATACACTACTCCGCCCATATTTTTAGTAAAGTTTAGAGAGAAAAAAAAATGATGAAAGAAAGATAGAGAGAGGTTTAGAGATAGATACGAAGATTAAGAGGAATATCAGTAAGAGGTAAGTAAAGACAGACATTTTTACTGCATTATAAGATCATAGTAAGTACAAGTATTTTCTAAATGTTATGTGAAGTACATGCTTATTTATATGTATGTATGTATACTACTATGTTGTTTATGGAATAATGTTCATGGCATATGCATAAGGCATGTTTATGAAAGGAAAAATTAAAGTAATTTTATGCAGTTCATGTTTTTAGGAAAATATTACCATTGTACCTAAGTTTCAAAGTTATGTTGTTTGTAAAGTATGGCTCCTGGCTTAGTAATTGTGCAGAAAAGAGGTGGCGAAATCCCTTGAGGTTAAGTCTGAGATAGGGTGAGCCAAATAAGAGTGAGGTGAAATCCCTTGAGGCGAAAGGGCCAAGACAGGGTAAGCCTCAAATGATATTTATTAAGAGGTCTACTATGTCACTAAGTTAGAAGTTATACTTAAAATGGGGGCCCGAAATGATGTTCAAAGAAAGAATGTTTTCCAAAGAAAATTGTGTAAAGGGTAACAAATGTTTTTATAGCATATCATCATATGTATGCATCGTCATTACTTACTGAGTGTTAGCTCATTATAGTTCTTGTAATGCAGGTTTTAGTTGCATCAGTGGATTCTTGAAGGTTGGCTGAGCTGTAGTTCCATTCATCCCATGATACGATTATGTTTTATTTCTAAAATTTTTAATTGTAAAAAAATGAAGTCTTATGCCCTTTTCAGTTCTTCCGCTTTCAAATGCTCCATTGTCAAAGAAAGTTACGAAGGTTTAACGCGCCTCAGCCTATCTGGTTACGCTTTCAAGAAGTCTGACTGGCTTGGTTGGGGGGGCGTTACACTAGATTACACTAGATTACAATAAGATTGGCCATATGGGATTATAGGTCAAAGTGTGACTAGTTTTCACCTCTTAAGCTAGGTTTCATCATTTTGATCTACACTTGGATGTATAGGATGGACCAGCAATGTGGTGACTATGCTAAGAGTGTTTTAGATCTTGACACATGAAAAGTGTTGAGCAAAATACCTAAAATACCCCTTAGAACTTAAGTTATATCATTTCTTAGTCATTAAGTATCACTTTTGGACCAAATCTGGTCATTCTCTTCTTTCTCTCCAGCCACGATCTGAAACCCTCTCACCTTTTTTTAGACTTCTCTTAGGTCCCCTTATCCATATCCAAGAGTTTCCAAGTGGTACAACTCAATTTGGAGCTCTAGAAAGCAAGATAGATCCAAACTAGTCAAGGTAACTCAACTAGTTCTTCTTCCTAGGTTTTGTTTTCCTATTTCAATTCTCCACTATATACTACTTAAATAATTATTTCTCTAGGTCCTCTTGAGTCCTAAGATCAATTTCAAAGCATTGGAAATTAGTTTTGTGGACGTAGAAAGCAAGAGCTTTAACAAAGGTTCGAACTAGTCAAGATGAGATTTTTGTGGAATTTAGAATTAGTAACTTATTTCTATTACTTTGGCTCTTAAATCAAAACTTTTATTTGATGAATAAAGATCCTAGAAAACCTTATTTATGGCTGAAAACAAAGAATTTAAGTGGAGGATTAAAGTTAGACTTAAAGCCCTAAAGTGTGCTAGTTATAGATTTAAGTATTTTCATGTATAATAGATTATATTTTTCTATTTGTAATCTGATTTTCTAAACTTGGAGTGTATATTTTATGAGTCCTATTATTTATTTCACTCATTTGGTGGCTAGTTATGATGACATATAAGTGTAAAATTGATTTTAAACTTTGTCCAAATTGAAAGGAATTCAAGTACACTTAGGTTGCTCTAAATGATCCTCTTTGAGTTATATATGTGGGAATTGGATTGTTGATTGTTATTGCAGGTCCTAAATCATGATTTTAATCATGTGGGAATCTCTTAAAATTAGGGTAGGTACTGTCCAAATATTTTCGAACCAAATGGTAACATTTAGAACTTAATGGACTAGTTTTTGGCGAAAGTAGATGACATTTTGATTCATTTTATAGTTATGTTTTTTTATTTTGTGATAGTTATGATTTTAGTCTTGTGGTTGTTTTCTTTAAGCATTTTACATTGTAATGATCATCTTAGTAATAAATTTGACATCAGGTCTTCCACACACCTTGTCACAGAGGATACTGACCCCTTTTACTATTTTTTCTACCAGACACAAGGTAAGTAAAGATTTATTTTAACCGCATCACAAGAACAGTAGTAGATACAAGGCGTTTTCCTACATGCTTATGTGTATTATTTCAATTGTATGTTATTTATATGGCTATTATTTTTTTCGTGAAAGACATAAGTATGACATGATCATTTAAGCACGATTTTCAAAGAAGTAAAGTTTTTCACACGTTTGATTTAAAGTAGTACCATTGTACTGATTTTACGAGATATATTTTAAGTACAGTGTTTAATCTGTCTGTGTTAGGTAAGTATAGTTTACACAGGTATCCTTTCCGTATAGATGGGCACCGCTTACCGACTGTCGGGACTGAGCATTATACTATGAGATTAGGTGCATTACTTAGTCGATCTGCATTGGGTAGGTATGATTCACATTGGCCATGTGTTTCTTTCCCGCACAGGTGGGTACGGCCTACCGACTGCCGCAATTTTTGTAATGTACTCAAGGGCCTTATAAAGAAATATTTTCTAAGAAAAGTGCATCAAAATGAAAAGTTTAAGAAAAAAAGAGTACAATGGGAATTTCAATGAAGTTCATACATGAAACACGTTCATGAGCATACATGATCTTTACTTACTGAGCGTTAGCTCATTTAGTTCCTGTGATGCAGGTGAGGAGATATATGATGTATAGAGTTGCTGGTCGGTTATCACGCTTTCTCATTGCCATGATCATACAAATGTAGACGAGCTTGATCTGTGGGCAATGTTTTCTTTTGTATTTTGTTATTCTGGTGTGTTGTAAATACTACTGCTGATGGTAAGATAAACTGATAAAGAGTTTTTGGTTGTATATTTTGTAAATGCACTTTCAAAAAATAATGCTACGCAGTTTCTTTTATTTTTGAGTTTAAAAAGTTCAAATTTGCCCACCTTTTTATAAAACTAAAGATATGGTTTAAGGAAGAGTAACACTTCCTAGTTTCACTGTATATGACAATATGGTTGAGCTAGGAGGCGTCACACTAATGGCATTAGGACGTTTTTATTCGACTTTAAGTTTTATTTTCTTGTATTTAGCTTTTGGATTTAAATTAAGTGTTGTTATTTCATAGGTTATTTTGAGTATTAAGTTTTGTTTCCGAATGTTTTAATAAGAGGTTTTTTTTTTAGTTTAAATATTTTTTATGAAAAAAATTATTACCGAATTTTTTTCCATATTATGATAGAAGATGAATACAAAAATTAAATATTTTCTAGCTTTGGTGCATATCTAAATTTAGGGGATGTTACACTCCCCATTTTTTATTATAACAAACATTTGATTTATATAATAATCCTTTAAGTACAAAATTTATTTATTTGATAATATGGACTCTTACCTTATTAAAAACTTCCCCCCAAAATATTCTTGAGAAAAATTAATGTGAGAAATGCTCCCCCTTAATTGCTTACAGATTCAATATTGCATATTTTGAGTTTAAAATGCATCCATAGCAAATCAGATAGCTAAAAAGAAAAAAAGGTAAGAAACATGTAGACTTAAAAACACACTAATTTCATAAGGACACGCCAAATACATAAGGACACAACCATAAAACAAACCACAATATAAAAAAAAAAGGGGAAAGTAAGGAGGGGGAAGCTCGAAATGAGAGCGAAGCATCCTTTTCAGTTCCTCTTGATAAGCTCGAGAGGCTTGTAACTCAACTTGAATGGCTTGGAATTGTTGAGTTTCAAAGTCGTAGGAGGATTAGAGTTGGGCTTGAAAGGTCCCAAAACGCTCAACATCATCAATCTGAAGTTGTTGAAGATCAAGATGAAGGGTATTAATGCGATTGTTAAGGCCACTTTGAAATTGAAAGGAGAAGGCTCATAAGGTGAATGTGGTGAAAGAATATCCATTGGAGTAGCTAGTTGAGTATCATGAGCTCCCTGAGCATCATGAGCTGTCTAAGCATCAGGAGCAGCTTGACCCTTAGGAACCCATTGGTCATTAACCAAGATAAAATCCATAAGATGCAAGGATTTTGAATTGACCTCATCTAATATCTTCCAAATTTTTCTATCCGATTCGTCCAAAGTATTGATCTTAAAATGATGGAAAATACGGGTCAAAATCATACCGTAAGGAAGAATACTACCATTATCTCTGTTGTCAATTACATGCATTATAGATTAGATGATTAGGTAGGTGAGATCAATTTTTCTTCCTACTTAAATGGAATCTATGAGGCAAATATCCATGAAAGTAGGTTCATCCAAATGGCCTTCTCTAGCTATTGCATTAAACTTTAGGAACATAAAGAGGATCCTTGCTTCTGGGGTAAGATCAGTTCGAGATTTAGGTGAGAATCTATTGGGAAGAAAAATTCTTTGTAATGCTTCTTGTCTGTCAAAACTGTCAAAAATAGGCCAGGTGTTTGAGATAATCAATCAATAGTCATCTATGAGTAAGTCAAAAAGCCTAATAAGTAATTCTTGAGTGATAGTATAGTCAATCCCTTTAAGACTACCATGAATCCCATTAATACCTAGTGTTGTATAAGCACTAGCATAGAAACCTCGAACCAATCTCTCATACCCGGTTTCTCTAATTTGGCAATAGGATATCCACCCCATTCATTCCATCAAATATTCAAACCTAACATACTTTTGGTGAGCAAAATTATACGTTCTTCCTCAAATTACTATTCTTTTAGACATAACTTCTCCATATCTACGCGTAAGATTTCGAATTTCAAGAAGAGGAATATCAAACCTTGATTTTGATCCCTGTTCCTCCTCTTCTAGCCTTGGAGCCTTGCCTCTTTTCCTAGAACCTTCACCTCTTAGAGCCAATAGAGGGAAAGACACGAATGTATGAGGACCCAAGCAAGAGAAGGCACGTTTCTACAGTTTTGGTAGGGAGAATGAAAAGTATATAGGGAAAAAAAGCAGGAGAAGTGAAGATTTAAGGCAATAGATGATAATAGGGAGGCTAGAAATCAAGAGTTTGGAGTAAAAATCGAAGAGTAAAATGAAGGAGAAGGATAGGGAAAATTTTTGGGTGAAGAGAGGAGTTTTTCGAGTGAGATGGGTGCAATAAAAGTGAGAAAAGCCGGTTAAAAAAAGTAGGCTGATTTTGATGGAGAGTTTGAACTTTCTTGGCATATTTTTCGGTCTACCGGTCCTATTTTTTGGTTTACTAGTGTTTTTCTTTTTTCTTTTTAAGACAAAATAGAACAAAAGCAAAAGGAAATAAAAAAACTTTTATCAAATAATAATAAATACAGAATGAATTTAAAAGCTTTGGTAAACAAATTAAAATCATTAATCAAACAGCTCAAGATAATTCATTTAAATTAACCATACCAATATCTCTATGAATCATACAAAAACAATCAGAGGCTTAGTGAATATATTTGCTAATTATTTTTTGGTACAAACAAATAATAGTATTATGTCAACTTTTTATATATGATCACAAAGAGAACGATGTCTAATATCAATATGCTTAGCACGTGAATGCCAAATAGAAATTTTAGAAAAATTAATTATTACACTCCCTAGTTTAACTATATTGTCATATACAGCCAAACCATAAAGTATTATTCTTTCTTAAACTATATCTTTATGTTTCATAAAAATGTGGGAAAATTTGAACTTTCTAAAACCTTTAAACAAAAGCAACTGTGTGGCATTTCTTGCTGAAAGTATCTCCAAAAAATGTACAATCAAAAAAGATTTGTATCAGTCTATTTTGCCATCAGCAATAGTATTTACATCACATCCAAAATATTGTAATACAAAAATGTCGCCCACAGGTCAAGCTCGTCCACATCTATATGATCATGGTGACAAAAAACAAGCTAGGCAACCAGCTAGTCAATACCAAAATATGCCTCCTCATCTACTTCACAAGACTAAAATGAGCGAAAACTAAGTAAGTAAAAACTCTGCATGCTTATGTATTGTTACACTAAAATGCATATACGTAAAATAACCACAAGTGTATGGGTCATAAACAAGTAATAAAGTGATAAGTAAAGAGTTGTCGATCCCACGATGAATTAGGCATCAAATTATCATTAAGTATTGGAATTTTTGTGACCTAATTTTATCTAGGCAACGAAACTAAATGAGTTTATGACTTAAATACATACAAATATAAATATAAATACAAAAAATAAAATATGGAGACTTCTATGTACAAATATACTAGGGGATTAAATTCACCTAACTATCAACTATCTCTTTTGATCAACAATTGCATTCTAATCAGTTATTCCTATTTATAAGCCAAGAACCCAAAGGTATTTCTACTCCCTCTCTCGAGTACCAAGTGAAATCATTCCTAAATTCCAGTTCCAATATCTCTATTACCAACCTAGAATTTAAGAATTCATTATGTTCAATGGTTCTTTGATCATGGCTTCAAAGGAATTACAAGTTCTCTCAAACTCTATAAGATCCTAGGTAATACTGTTCTATGGTCGTTTCTAAAATTTCTATTCTCAAGTGCCCAATTCTAGAAACCAAATTATCCAACTAGTAGCTAATTAGTAGATAAGCATTAAGCATGGAATAACATAAATAAATTCAAGAACAACATCAAAGAACATATTGGAAATCAAGACATAGAATCAAAGTTTAAGTTACATCATGCCCAAGCGTATAACAATTAATATAACATAGGAGAATCCAACACTAGTTTCAACAAGAACTTTATATATCTAAACACATTCAATAATCAAGTATAATAGAAAATTCAAAAGAGACTAGGGTAGGAAAGAGGATGAGAAAAACTCTTCTCTAGAGGTAAAACTTCAATCCTTCAATTCTTAAAGCAATTTTCTCAAGCTTCCTCTCCAAATTTTAGCTCCAAAGTACTCCTCTCTCTATGATTTTCGAGCTCTCAAGTTTGCGTTTTCTCTCCAACTCTCCATACTTGCTATGGAGGCTTACACACGTATTTAAGGAGTTTTAAGATGACCTACGTTGGGTGGAATATCAACCATTTAATCAGACGGCATCAATGGTCCAGATTGGCTTTAAAAACTCGCTAAAAATGCACTTTGGGATGCTATGTAGTGCCGTGGCACTCCCTAGCTAGTGCCACGGTGCTCTAGTATCTGGAAGTCTGATTTTCAGGTAGCGCCGCAGTGCTACTATTACAGTGCCGTGGCTCTCTTGGCTCTGGAGCTTAGCATGACAGTTTTTCTCTGTTTTTGCTCCGTTTTGCTTGATTTTTGTTGCGTTGCGTTCGTATCGAACTCAACTTTCACCTCAAATGTTTGAAATATCCATATTTGTTACCGAGTTTTCTTAATTCTCATTTATTCAAGAGAACTATAAAAACAAAGCAAAAACACATCAAATCGACAAAAATACTTGAGAACTTTCAATTATTTGAGTTGAATGATACCTGATTTGTGAGAGAATTAATTATTCACCAAATATCCCCAAACTCGAATATTTGCTTGTCCTTAAGCAAAACAAAGTAAGAAAAAGAATAGAAAAACACAAATCAAATATTAAGGATATAAATGACAAAGTGTGAGTTTTGTATCGAATTAAAAACTGTGCAAGTATCTTTGAAGTCACGAAATGTTCCAAGCTCGAAGGAAATGCAAACATTGAGATTATCTAGATTTTTAACTTCAAGCATCAATTTAACTCCACTCAAAACTCTTAAAGTATAAGTGTGTGCAAAATCAATATCACCTTACAAAATGAACTTCAAATAGACTTGTGCGTTTTGATAGACAATAAAATATCTCTACATGATGCAATTAAGAACTATCATATACCCATTTTTTATGTTGCTCTCCACTAATATATGTTAATATATCATCAAAGATCAAAAGGTCTTTCATTAAGCTTGAAATATTGGCTTAGGCAAAGGTAAGATAATTTTGAAAAAATTTGAGGCCTAAATCACCCTTAAACACATTAATCTAAGACCTTTATAGAGTTATTTATTGGTACACAAAATACTACTCTCATACTTCTTTTCAAATAAATTTCTCTTCTACCAACACTCTGCCAAAAACTTATTGAATTTTTTTTTTTTTTTCTTTTTTTTTTGTTGAAACGAAAAATATAAAATAAGACAAAAGGATGAAAATAAAAAATCTCTCCCCCAAACTCAAAATCAAGATTGTCCTCAATGTTGAAAAATAATATAGAGGGTAAGGACACAAATTTTCACCCAATTAGTCCCTTCTCTTTTATTTTTTTAGGTTTTTCTTCTTTTATTTTTTGCTATCACCCTTCCTCCCAATATGAACATAATACAAAATAACTCTTTAAAATAATCAACATGCTTAAGGATAAGATTGGTGGTCAATATTCTGGTTTGACAAAAACATCGTAAAAAAAGAACGGTACAAATAGGCTCAAAGTGGGTGTACTAGGATGATAATGTATCAAGGTTAATATGAAAGGCTCAAACGGTCAAAAGATAGCCTAAATTATTTCTCTAATGACACCTAATATAGAGTTTTGTCTCAAGCTTCACTCAAATTGGTTCTAGAGTTCATGAGATATCAATGCCTATCTAATGCACACAATTTTTCTCTAAAAGCTCAAAGAATCAAGTGGCCATGATTATCGTGCTTAAATATGTAGAATCAAGAGTGAGGTTCAATTAATGCGAGTCATGCACACAGGTAATTTCAATGAATTGCATTTCAAACGATCTAAGAGAATATTAAATGACCACACTCATCATCAATAACAAGTATTCTTATCTCAACAACACTCACAATTTAATTTAAGAATTCATTATGTTCAATGGTTCTTTGATCATGGCTTCAAAAGAATTATAGGTTCTCTCAAACTCTATAAGATCCTAGGTTATACTATCCTTTTGTTCTTTCCAAAATTTCTTTTCTCAAGTGCTAAATTCTAGAAACTAAATCATCCAATTAGTAGCTAATTAGTTGAGAAGTATTAAGCATGGAATAGCATAAATAAATTCAAGAACAATATCAAAGAAGATATTGGAAGTCAAGACATACAATCAAAGATTAAGTTACACTATACCCAAGCATATAATAATTAATATAACATAGGAGAATCCTACACTCATCTGAACAAGAATTTATATATCTAAACATATTCCATAATCAAGTATAATACAAAATTCAGATGAGACTAGGGTGAGAAAGAGGGTAAGAAAAACTCTTTTGTAGAGGTAGAACTTCAGGCCTTTAATTCTTCAAGTAACTTTCTGAAGCTTCCTCTCAAAATTTTAGCTCTAAAGCACTCCTCTCTCTATGGCTCTCAAGTTTTGTTTTCTCTCCAACTCTCCACACTTACTATGAAGGCTCAAGGTTGTATTTAAGGAGGGCTAAGAAGACCTGGATCGGGTGGAATATCAACTATTCGATTAGATGGCATTAATGGTCCAGATTGGCTCTGAAAACTTGCTAAAAACGTGCTTCCAGATGATGTGTAGCACGGCGGTGCTCCTTAGCAAACACCACAGTGCTCTAGTCTCTGGAAGTCTAATTTTCAGGTAGCACCGTGGGGCTATTATTACAGTGCCGTGACGTTCTCGGCTCTGGAACTCAACACGACAGTTTTTCTTCTAGGGGCGTCATTTCTTCGTTTTAGTTCCGTTTTGCCTGATTTTCGTTACGTTGTGTTCGTATCGGACTCAATTTCATCCTAAATGGTTGAAATATCCATATTTGTCACTAATGTTTCTTGATTTTCATTTCTTTAAGAGAACTATAAAAATAAAGTAAAAACACATCTAGCAGACAAAAATACTTGAGAACTTACAATTATTTGAGTTGATTGATACTTGATTTGTGAGTGAATTAATCGCTCATCATATATGTTTTAAAATCTTATCAAGTTTCCATTGTACACTTTTCTTTCTTAATCATTTGATTCCATGCATTTCTTTTAAAAATAAGATGCGACCATCATGTGAAGATTTTTGAAAATTCCTTCCCTAATCAAAGGGGCATCTCACACTATACTAACATTGTCCTGCTTCAACGAGATACATGATAAGATCTGCAGGTTCCACCTTAATGGGAGAATCTGCATCAACGGACTTACCAACCTAGCTATGACAGATTAGCAATTGCAATTAAAATTTTTCTTATAAAATTAGTGCAACGGTACTCACTTTCAAATACTCTATAATAAAATTCTCAATTTGCATACAAGACATACTATGCTCATTCCATTTCATAAATTTTAAGAGTAAGTAAGTTCACATAATGACATCTTCCATGTAGTTCTTGTGACGCAGTTGTAAGTCTTTACTTCCCTCGTGTCCTAAATAGAAATCGATTGTAATATCAAGTCTATCCTATAGTATGATTTTTGTTTTTCATATGCTTTAAATCTATGGTTATGATAAGTGAAACGGTTATGCATTAACAAAATTTTTGTGAATACAGTTGCAGTGGAATACGCACATGAAAGCCAAGTTAGACTACGTGCCTAATGAGAAGTAAATTTTCATGCATTTGCATTTATATGTGATTGTTATAATAATGTGATTAATTTGTGTCTATTATTGAGTTAAGTGAATAATTCTAATAATTATTGTTATTTAAATCTTAGTCAAGTTCGTAATTAGAGTCCAATTAATTTGATAATAAAATTATATGTATATACCTAAGTTTTAATTAAGCACACATTATATATACGAATAAGTATGCCTATTGTTATTATTATTATTATTATTAAATAAGTGTGAAGCACGTGAAGTTTTGATTTCTACTAATTTATTTGTATGTATTAATATATGGATTTTAATTTATTTTGAAACTTATGTATAGATATGATTAACATATACTTATTATAAAAAAATTAAAAAAAGAGAGCTTCACGTGAATGAATTAAAAAAGAAAAGAAAATGAATCTAATTTAGTCAAAAAGGAGAAATAGGAAGTTTCCCTATTTGATAAAACCTAGTAATAGATTAATAAGTTAGTTTGAAAAAGAAAAGGAAGGTGATATATGATTAAAACAAAAAAAAAAAAGGGAAAACATTGAATATTGATTGAAAAAAAAAAAAAAAACCCTAAGCCAAAAACCTATATATATATCTTTTAAAAATACAATTAAGCCTCCTCTTAAATTTCTCTTTACCTCTCTTTCTCTCTTAGTTGCTGAGTATTTGTGATTTCAAGAGTTTTGCTTAGTTTTCTTCAATTTTTCAAGAAGAAGGTAAACATTTAAAAATACTTCTTTCTTTGATTTTATTGCTTTTGTTGCTGTTACATCAAAATTCAACCTATGATATCTAGGGTTAGAATTTTTTATAGAATCTGAAATTTTAACAACTTTTCATTAATATGTTAGGTTATATTCTGAAAATTTTTATGATCATAGGGGTTTATTTCTATTCGTTATTAAATTTCTTATTTATATTGTCCTTAACATCAGTGAATCTAACAGATTTAGTATTTCCGTTTGTTAACGCTCAAAACCCATGATATTGATATCTTTTCGACTTGAAATTTTTACTGGATGTATATCAATGTGCGATTAGGTTCTCCAAATATTTTCGTAATTTTTGGAAATTTCTACAATTAAATATGATTTTCGTAATCTTTATTGCTTTGCTAATTTCAGTGCTGATACAAATCCTGATGTAGAATTTCATGAATTTAAAGTACTATCTAATGGTCTATTTTGGAATCTATAATTTTTGTGCATGTTTTATATTGTGTTAAAAATACTTCCAAAAAGTTTCAGATTATTTTGATTTAAAAAAAATCTATAAAATTCTATCATTGTGCACTGGTTTTCAGTTTAACAGTTTTACTGGGTTACAAGATTTAGATTCAAAATTATAATAAACATACTAAGTATTTTTTATTAATTCTGATAATTTTTTTGGATCTTTATATATATGTCTAATAAGCTATGCAAAGTTGTAGAATAAACCGAATTATATTGTTGAATCTAAAATTATTTAAGCATGTCTAGTTTACTGAATGTTTACAGATTTAGTTTTTATTATAAAAATTATTATGTTATTTTATGTTATAGACATTTTTAATGATATCATGTGTTTCTTAAGAGCAATGATATGAAATAATAAATAAAGTTTATTATTAAGAGCAATGATATCATGTGTTAATATTTTTAATGTTTTTGCATAAATAATAAATAAATAAAAATATAAAAGATAAAGAAGAGGCACGTGGTTTCAACGAGGTTGGTTGTGTGGTATTTCACTACAAAGTTTTTCTAAGGACTTGAGGTAAGTAAATCTCATCCTATGTATTTATGTCTAAATTTATGTGCTATTATGTGATGTTTTGATGATCAATATGGTATGTTATTATATGCTATGCTATTTTAGTTTGCATATTAAGTTTGACATGTGTATGCACAAGTATTGCATAAATTGCACAAGAGATTATGATTTTCAAGGAATGATTTCTAAAGCACTATGCAACCAGATTTTGTTCAAAGAAGAATGTTTTTATTTAAGTGTGTGTTAAGTTCTTGAAAGGAGTATGAGCACCTGACTGAATGACCTATAGTCACCATGTTAAGAATGAATGTTTAAACTGCGATGCTAGCCATTGTAGTATGATAGCTATATGGGATCCGAATAGCTACAAGGTCATATGCTTGTCATGACAGCATGTTTATGGCTCATCACTTCTGATAGACTTGGCATTACGCTATGTTGAGCTCAAATATGAAAGTTCTATGAAATGATAACATTTATGACTAAGATGTTTTTCAAAAGAGGGGTTGCATAGTTATGATTCTTAAAATGCACTATTCATAAAACATGACATTCATTGCATGCATGAGATTTACTTACTGGGCGCAAGCTCATCCCATTCTTTTAAAATTTTCAGATGAGCAATAAATTGTTGAAGGTTGGCTGACGGCAGCGGTGGAATCCCAAATGGCGTTAGGACATTTTTAATCGACTTTAAATTTTATTTTCTTATGTTTAGCTTTTGGATTAAAAATTTAGTATTTTTATTTCATAGGTTATTTGAGTATTAGGTTTTGTTTCCGGATGTTTTGAGAAGAGGTTGTTTTTTCAGTTTAAATATTCTTTTAGTTTCAAAAAAAATTATTACCAGATTTTTCCGCTTTTATGATATAAGATGAGTATGGAAATTAAACATTTTCTAGTTTAGGTGTATACCTAAGTTAGGGGGTGTTATATTGATAGTAGAAAGGGTCAATATTTTTGAGAGACTAGAGTGTCAATCATCTATCATGAATTTCTTTTATTCAAGATGCAACATTTTACTAAAATGAATACACCAAGATACTTGAACAAAACCGAAATCAGAACTATCACCAAATTAGGAAACTTGATCATAAAATAAACCGAAAGTATAAAAATTATTTAAGGTACTTAGCAGTCAATAACTAGAATTAAAAACTATTAAAAAGTATAAAAATATGAATGCTAGTTCATTAGTACAAATATAGAAAAGTCAATCTACTACACATGAAAACACTTCAATCCATAAATAGCAATCTTGCTGCTTTAGGTCTAACTTTAATCCTCCACTTAAATTTTATATTTCTAGTAATATATAAGTTTCCTAGGACTTCCATTCATCAAATAAAAGCTTTGGTTTAAGGGCTGCAGCAAAAAAAATCAACTACAAACTCAAAATCCCAATTAGATCTTACCTTGACTAGTTTGAGCTTTTGCGAAAGCTCTTGCCTTCTACCTCAGCAAAACTGATTCCCAAGGCTTAGAGATAGATTTTAGGAATCAAGAGGACCTAAAAGAACCATTATTTAAGTGGGAACAAGTCAAGAATTAAAATTAAAGAACAAGACCCAGAAAGAAGAACTAGTAGAATTACCTTGACTAGTTTGGACTTATTTTGCTTTCTTGAGCTCCAATTTAAGTTCTACTATTTGGAAACTCTTAAATATGGCTAAGAGGAGTTGAGAGAAGTCTAAAAATGAGTTGGAGAATTTCAGGTCGTGGCTAGAGATAAAGCGAAAGAAAATGACAAGATTTGGTCCAAAATCAACACTTAATGGCCAAGAAATGATATAACTTAAATTCTGGAGGGTAATTTCGGTATTTCACATCTAACTTCCCATATGTACAGCTTTAAAAAACTCATAGCTTACTCACCACATTGCTGGCCCTTCCCATACACTCAGGTATAGACCCAAGTGATGAAACCTAGCTTAGAAAGTGAAAACTAGTCATACGTTGACTTATGATCCCATGTAACAGCTTTTATTGTAATCTGGAGGAACTTAGCCCCATAACTAATCATTAAATATAAAAATAAGTCAATTAGACTATAATTAATAATGCAAACATAGTATTAGTACTCAATTATTAGAATGCACAAAAATGACATCACGTGATTAAGTTAAATCTAAGCTAGCTTAGTGCAATAAAACACAAATCAGTGTCGTGAATGCCACCTCATGCTTACTGGAGCTGACGAATAAAATATTATAAATGAGTCTTAGACATTGAATTAAAGCTATTAGACTTGTTAAACATACAATAAATTCGGCTCCAAAAAGCGTGAAAATTGTATTTTACCAAAAAAACTATTATTTGACAACATTATCAACAAAGATTATTTTAATGTATATGCACATAGTATTGCTTTCATAAATATATTTTTAATTCTTTTAGCACATTGAGCTCTCTCTCTGAGGGTATTGAACGTTTGAGATACTTTGATAATTATTAGTATAATAACATGTACGTAAAAGTATATAACATAAGGAATGAACATGTTACTCTGAAAGTGGTATTAATAACTTCCAGATGCCTAATATGCAATAGGAACACGTTAATTATTGGCTTAGTATGCATGTGAGAATCTCGAGCACCATAATTCTCCCCTCCTTATAAAATTTTGTCCCTGAAATTTTTTGACCCGAATAAGTGTGGATACTTAGTTTTCATCTTTTCTTCTCTTTCCCATGTGGCCTCTTCTATATGATAGTTCTTCCACAATACTTTGACCAAAGGGATTTTTTCCTTCTAAGTTCTTTCTCTTTTGTATCCAAGATCTTCACTGGATGTTCCTCGTAACTCACGTCTTGATTTAGCTCCAATTGCCCATAATTCAAAATATGTGATGGATTTGAAATGTACCTCCTTAACATAGAGATATAAAATACATTGTGTAGATTTAACAATGAAGGTGGCGAAGCGAGTCTATAGGAAGTATCTACAACTTTGTCAAGTATCTCAAAAGCACCTACATATTTGGGACTTAGTTTTCCTTTCTTTCCAAACTTCATTATTCCTTTTATGGGAGTAACCTTCAGGAGTACTTTATCTCCAACGTTAAATTCTAGTTTTCTTATTTGAGGATCTGAATGATGTTTCTGTCTATTTTGAGCAACTAATATACTTTTTCGAATCTTTTCTACTGCCTCAGTTATCTCTCTTATCAATGCTTCATGTGGGGAAATTTCAATGGAAGCTTGGTAACTGTTATTGTAAGCAAATTCTATAAGTAGTAGGTATTTGCTCTAAGATCTACGGAAATCTAACACACAAGTTCTGAGCATGTCTTCAGGGGTCTATATAGTTCTCTCTAATTGCCTATCAGTTTGACGATGAAAACCTATACTAAATTCTAAATTTGTACCCATTTCGTCTTGAACACTACTCCAAAATTTTGAAGTAAATCTAGAATCTCGGTAAGAAATGGTAACTCTTAGAATACCACGTAGTCTCACAATCTCTTGAACATATAACCGAGTAAACTAGTCCAAGTTATAGGTTATTCTAACCGGAAGGAAATGAGCTAATTTGGTATATCTATCCACAATAACCCAAATAGTATCTTGTCCCTTATTTTTTTCAGGAAGTCCATCAACAAGATCCATAGCATTCTCTTCCCATTTCAATTGGGGCATATTCAAGGGCCTTAATTTCCCAGTAGGACTTCGATGTTAAGCTTTGACTTGCTAGCACGTGAGGCACTGATCTACAAACTCAACCACATTATGCTTCATACCAGGCTACTGGTAATGCATTTTTAAGTCTCTATACATCTTTGTAGTACCAGGATACACAGAGTAAGGAGTGGTATAAGCTTCCATTAATATATCCTTTCTAACAATTCCACCAGGCATACACAATTTATTTCTATATCTGATTATACTATCACTAGAAATCTGGAAGGCCACTTCCTTTCTGGATTCTATCTTTCTTTTTAAATTCATCAAATTTGGATTTGTATTCTGGCCTTATTTGGTACTCTCTAAAATTGCTGGTTGAAAAGCAAGAGATACCAATCTTTCTGTTAAACCTGTAGACACAATCTCTAACTCTGACTTATGTAAGTCCATTAAAAGATGTTTGACATTAACATACTTAACAGTTATATCAGCCAATGATATCCTACTTAGAGCATCAACAACCATATTGGCTTTTTCTGGATGATAGTAAATCTCACAGTCATAATCTTTCACCAGTTTAAGCAATCTTCTTTATCTCATATTCAGTTCTTTTTGGGTAAAAAAGTACTTGAGACTCTTGTGATTTGTGTAGGTCTCGCATTTCTCACCATAAATATAGTGTCTCTAAATTTCCAATGCAAAAATAACTGCTGCTAGTTCTTAATCATGAGTTAGATACTTCTTTTCATATTCCTTCAATTGCCGAGAAGCATAGCCAATAAATTTGCTATTTTGTATCTGGACACATTCCAGACCATTCTTCGAGGCATCATTGTAAGCAATAAATCCTCCTGATCTAGACAATACTGAAAGTATAGTGGTTGTTACCAAACGATACTCCAATTCCTCAAAATCTTTTTCACAATTATCGTTCCATTGAAACTTCACATTCTTCCTTCTTAAATGAGTCAATAGAGAAGCTAGCTTCGAGAACCCTTCAACAAAACATCTATAATAACCAACCAATCTCAAGAAGCTACGAATCTCTCAAACATTTGTAGGTCTTGCCCAATAACTCATAGTTTCAACTTTCATTGAATCCACAGAAATATTACTTTTAGAAATCACATGACCAAGGAAGATTACTTTCTCAAACCAGAATTTGCACTTCTTAAACTTAGTATACAACTGCTTTTCCTTAATAATTCTCAAAATGGTCCTCAAATATTCCATATCCTCTCTTGAGCGTGAGTAGATCAGAATATAATCGATGAATATTATAATAAATTTATCTAAGAAATCTTTGAACACTCTATTCATCATGTCCATAAAAGTAGCTGGGCCATTAGTTAATCAAAAGGGCATCACTAAAAACTCATAATGCCCTTATCTCATTCTAAAAGCTATTTTTAGAATATTTTCCTCCTTAATTTTCAACTGATGGTGTCCTGACCTTAAATCAATCTTTGAGAACATCAAAGCTCCTTGTAGTTGATCAAACAAATCATCAATTCTGGAAAGGAGATACTTGTTTTTGATTGTAATCTTATTCAGCTCTATATAATCAATGCAAAGCCTCATACTCCCATCTTTCTTCTTTACAAACAAAGCTAGAGTGCCCCATGGTGAAAAAATTGGGTGAATAAAATCCTTGTCCAATAGATCTGGTAATTGTGGTTTCAATTCCTTTAACTCTGCTAGAGCTATTCTATATGGTGCCTTTGAGATAAGAGCCGTACTAGGTAGTAAGTTAATAACAAACTCTATCTCTCTACTAGGTAGTAACCCTGGTACAACTTCTGGAAATATGTCAACGAATTCATTAGCTATTGGTACTTCCCTAGCTTCACTTTTAGCTCTTCCCCAGTGTCCATTATGTTTGCCAAGTAACCCATACATTCCTTGCTTTTATTGAGGAAATGATTGGAATTATCGCGTTTACACTACTATTAACAAAAGTGAATTTTCTATACTTGATGGCTGAAACACTACCCTCTTCTTATAGCAATCAATAGTAGCATCGTATATAGATAACCAATCCATACCCAAAATAACTTAAAAATCTTGCATATCTAATACTATCAAATCTACACATAATTCAACTATTTGGATTGGACATACCTTAAGAACTTGACCAGAACGTAAAACTTCCCATGATGGAATGGTCACATAATATTTGAAATTCAAGTATTTTGGTGTTTTGCCAAATTTTCTCACAAATGTTGGTGATGTAAGTGAATGTGTAGCCCCTGAGTCTACTAATGCACGAATAGGAATACCAGAGATAAGAATCTCACTTGCTGTGACAGACAGGTTCGCCTCGGCATCTTCTTTGGTTATCGTATACACACGGACTAGGGTTTTCTTCTACTCATCAGAAGTGTCTTGACAATTCTTTGCAAACTGACCAGACTTTCCACATCAGAAATAAGCACTAAAACTAATTAAACACTTAGGACAAACGGTCCTCTGAGTAGTAGCTGATTGTGTTTGCTGGCCTATAGTTTGGTGTTTCTGGGGCTCTTGTCTTTCTCCTTGATTCTGTTGTCACTTTCTTTTATTTTCACTATCCCCTGGTTGATGAGATCCTCTTCCAAAGGTTATGTTTCTCCTTGCCATATTTGTATTCCTACGAATTTCTTGAGCTTTTATAACCCTTAGTTCAGCCTCTTCTACTTCAAGAGCTTTGTCTGCAACCTCAGTATATGGCATATCTTTATGAGTAGATATCTTAACATGCCTATAAATTTCTTCCTGGAGCCCTTGTACGAACTAGTTTACTTTTAGCTGATTTGTACTCACTATGTGCGGAGCAAATCGAGATAACTCTTCAAATTTTTTTATATTGTCACTAACAGACATACTTCCCTATTTTAGGTTAACAAACTCAAAAGCCTTTATTATTCTGTAGTGTTTCTGTAGAGCATTTCCTTAAACTACTCCCAAGTAAGCCTGTTAATATCAGTGATGGACTTCTTAGAATTCCACCAGTGTCTAATATCAATCGGAACATAAATATGGCACATAAAACGTTTTCCTCATTAGGGATTCTAATGTAATCAATGATACTCTCAATACTTCGAATCCACTCTTTTGCCAATAGTGAATCAGTTTCACCTTTGAAAGCTGGAGGCTTATTCTTTCTAAACCTCTCACAAGCCGGTTCATAATTTTCTTGTGTAGCTATGGCCTATGATGATACTTGTTCTCCACATCGTTCTGCTATTTTCGTAAGCCTTTCTAACTGTCTTGCTTGTGCCTCAACCAACTTTGTCAACCGATCTATAATGATGTCTTTGTTGGTCTCATTCTCAATAGTACCCCTTTTACTAACCCTTTGCTCACTAGTTTGACTCTTAGCCTTTGGCATGATTTCCTGTACAATTGTCTTTTCACTTAAAAAGATAACATATCGTAACATATAGCATCAAATTTAACGCAAATACAAAAACTTAAAACTTACTGGTTGACTGAGCTTTTCGTCACATGATCATGCACATGTACACAGTCTTCAGATTCGATTAAACCTCCGCTCTGATACCAATATTGTTACACCCCCTAGTTTAACTATATTATAATATACAGGCAAATCATGAAGCATTATTCTTTCTTAAACCATATCTTTATGTTTTATAAAAATATGGGAAAATTTGAACTTTTCAAAATCTTTAAACAAAAGTAATTGCGTGGCATTTCTTACTTAAAGTATCTTTAAAGTAATGCACAATCAAAAGAGGTTTTCATCAGTCTATTTTGCCATCAGCAGTACTATTTACATCACACCCAAAATATCGTAATAAAAAAACATTGCTCACAGGTCAAGCACACGCACATCTATATGATCAGGGTAACAAATGGCAAGCCAAGCAAACAGCTAGTCAACACCGAAATGTGTCTCCTCATCTGCATCACAAGATTAAAATAAGCTAAAGCTTAGTAAGTAAAAACTATGCATGTTTATGTATACTTTAAAACCTTATCAAGTTTCCATTGTATATTTTTCCTCCTTAAATATTTGAGTCCATGCATTTCTTTTTAAAAAAATATTCATAGTTGCGCTTCTTAGTACATTGCTAGTCCCGTAAGTCGATGGGCCATGATAACATTGTATGGAAACTCTGGCCAGGAGTAAAAATAAGGTGCGACTGTCATGTGAAGTTACTTGAAAACTCCTTCCCTCATCAAAAGGGCATCCCACACCATGCTAACATTATCCTACTTCAACGAGATACATCATAAGATCCACAGGTCCCGCTTCAACAGGAGAGTCTGCATCAACAGACTTACTTACCCAGCTCTAACACACTAGCAATTGTGATTAAAACTTATATTATAAAATTATTACAATGGTACTCACTTCGAAAAACTCTGTAATGAAATTCTCAGTTTGCATGCAAGATGTGACATGCACGTGTCATTTCATAACTTTCAAGAATAAGTAAGTAAGTTTCATATAATAACATCTTCCATGTAGTTCTTGTGATATAGTTGTAAGTCTTTACTTACCTCGTTCATAAATAGAAATTGATTGTGGAAAAGGTCAATATCTTTGAGAGACTGAAGTGCCAATCACCAGTCATAAATTTCTTTTATTCAAGATGCACATTTTACTAAAATGAATGTACCAAGATACTTCAAGAAGACCGAAATCAGAACTATCACCAAATTAGGAAACTTGATCATAAAATAACCCAAAAGTATATAAATCATTTGAGGTACTTAGCAGTGAATAGCTAGCATTAAAAACTATACAAAAGTATCAAAATATGAATGTTAGTTCAATAGTGAAAAAAACATCGGAAATGGCACATAATTTTGTAAAAACTAGTCCACTTGACCCTAAATGGTGCCATTTCATTTTAAAAATATTTGGATAGTACCTCCCCTACTTTTAGGACATTCTTACATGATTGAAATCATAGTTTGAGACCTACAATAATATTGTACAAGCCAATTCTCACATATGCACATCAAAGAGAATTACTTAAAATGACATAAGTATACTTGAACTCTTTTTCGATTAAAGCAAAGCTTAAAACTACATTTACACTTGTGTGTCATCACAATCAGCCATCAAATAAGTTTAATAAATAATAGAATTAATAAAAAATACATTCCAAGTCTAGAAAATCATATTACAAATATAGAAAACTTAATCTACTACACATGAAAACACATAAATCCTTAAATAAAAAACTCTGGGGCTTTAGGTCTAACTTTAATCCTCCACTTAAATTTTGTATTTCTAGCAATATATAAGTTTCCTAGGACCTCTTTTCATCAAAAAAAATCTTTGGTTTAAGGGTTGCAGCAAGAAAAATCAACCACAAACTAAAAATCCTAATTAGGCCTCACCTTGACTAGTTTGAGCTTTCGCGAAAGCTCTTGTCTTCTACCTCCACCAAAATGATTCTCAAGGCTTAGAAATAGACTTTAGGACTCAAGAGGACCTGAAAGAACCATTATTCAAGTAGGAACAAGTGAAGAATTGAAATTAAAGAACAAGACCTAGGAAGAAGAACTAGTAGAAATGCCTTGACTAGTTTGGACCTATCTTACTTTCTTGAGCTCTAATTTAAGTTCTACCACTTTAAAACTCTTCAATATGACTAAGAGGAGTTGGGAGAAGTCTAGGAAAGAGTTGGAGAGTTTTAGGTCGTGGCTGGAGAGAAAGAGAAAGAAAATGACTAAATTTGATCCAAAATCAACACTTAATGGCTAAGAGAAGACATAGCTTAAATTATGAAAGGTAGTTTCGGTATTTCACACCTAACTTTCTATGTGTAGAGCTTTAAAATACTCTTAACTTACTCACCACATTGTTGGCCCTTCCCATGCATTCAAATATAGACACAAATTGTGAAACCTAGCTTAGAAAGTGAAATCTAGTCATACTTTGACTTACGATCCAATGTGACAGGTTTTATTATAATCTGGTAGAACTTTAGCCCATAACAAATCATTAAACATAGAAATAAGTCAATTACACTTCAATTAATAAGGAAAATATAGTATTAGCACTCAATTACTAGAATGCACAGAAATGACATCACATGATTAAGCTGAATCTAAGCTAGCTTAGTGCAATAAAACACAAATCAGTGTCGTGAATGCCATCTTGTGCTTACCTAGAGCTGACAAATAAAATGCAATAAATTAGTACTAGACATTGAATTAAAGCTTTTTGACGTGTTAAAAACACAGTAAAATTCAGCTTTGAAAAGCGTGAAAATTGTATTTTACTGAAAACTACTATTTGACCAAGTTATCAACATAGATTATCTTAATGCATGTGCACATAATATTGCTTTCATAAATATATTCTTTATTCTTTTAGCAAATCGAGCTCTCTCTCTGAGGGTATTAAACCTTTGCACTGCATTGGGACACTTCAACAATCATTAGTATAATAACATGTACGTAAAATAATATAAGGAATGAGCATATTAATATGAAAGTGGTATTAATAACTTCTAGATACCTAAGTAGGAACATGTTTTGTAACGCCTCCTTAGCTTAACCATATAACTTGCAGGTCAAACTTGGAAGTGTTATTCTTTCATAAACCATATTTTTAGTTTTGCAAAAAGATGGGCCAAATTTAAACTTTCAAGCCCAAAAACAAAAGCGGCGTGGCATTACTTCTTGAAAGTTTCTTAACAAAATGTACAACCAAAAAGTATCAATTTATCTTGCCATCAGCAGTAATATTTATAGCACATCAAAACATTAAAAGATAAAGACATTGCCCACAAGTTAAGCTCGTCCATATCTGTACGATCACAGTGATAAGAAAGTGAGCTAGTCAAGCAGCAAAATTATATATTATATATCTCCTCACCTGCATCACAGGAACAAAATGAGCTAATGCTCAGTAAGTAAAGATCATACATGCTCATGAATGTGTTTCATACATAAACTTCATTGAAATTCCCATTGTACTCTTTCTTTCATAAACTCTTCATTTTGATGCACTTTTCTAAAAAAAACTTTCTTTATAGAGTCCTTGAGTACACCACAAAGTCGCGGTAGTCGGTAGGCCGTGCCTACCTGTGCGAGAATGAAACACATGGCTAATGTGAACCATACCTACCCGATGCAGACCGACTAGGTAATGCACCTAATAAATCACATAGTACAATGCTCAGTCCTCGGCAGTCGGTAAACCGTGCCCACCTATGCGGGAAGGATACCAATACAAACTATACTTACCCAACATAGATAGACTAAACAATGTACTTAAAACGTATCCCGTAAAATCAGTACAATTGTACTACTTTGAATCCAATGCGTAGAGAACTTTACTTTCTTAAAAATTATGCTTAAATAATCATGCTATGCTTATGTTTCAGTAAATTTTACAACAACAATATAATTAACATATAATTTTTGTGATACTCAAACTTTTCATAGACTTTCATAGCCAATAATAAGCATGTTGCATGCCATATTTCATGATTCTGAATTTAATTACAGTGTTATTTTGCACCGAAAAATATTTACAAAAATTTCTACAAAAATCCAAATTGATAGGATTAATATTTGTGATACTTTGACTTGTGAAGGTACAAGATTTCCTAAATAAGTTGAGTCTAGTGTGTCTTGTGGTATATTAGACTTTATGAGGCTTGTTTGTGGCGGTTAACATAATCAAGTTAACGAGGATATTAAGTTATCCTTGTTTGTATTCTTTCTCCGTAGCCTTAAGTCAGTGGACCAATAGTAAACCTTGTATTAAATACTTAAGTATTAAGAAATCATTTTTATATTATTCCTTGTCGGCACCACAGTAAAGTCTTTTCTATATATATATCCATCTTCGTTTAATTAAATCCTTCAGACCATACGTTTCATCTCCACAAAAAGAAAAGAAAAAGAAAAGAGGGGAGTGTTAAAGTCTAGCTTGATTAACCAAGAGAAGAAAGTTTATTGTGGATCTCAAGGTTAGTGGGCTAGTAGTTTAGTTAAAATTATTGCTTTGTTATTATACCATTACCTGGTCGGAATTCGTGATTCTATAAATGTTTCATGCCTATATTAATCAATTTAGAGACCAAGGATGACAACTAGAGTTATTTAGTCAAACTATGATCCAAATTTTTATGCTTAGTGCTCGTAGGATTTTATATGTAATTTATACTTACAGGTTCATTCAAGTTTATTAGTTTTATTTGTATTTTATCTTTTTACGAGATTCTAGTCTTGAGGTAAAGATTGTAAGTAATTTAATTAGATTCCTAGTGTGTATAATTATTATCTACCATAAACACCATGAGCTTAGTGCAGGGCTATATCATGTGACAATTAATCCTGTACCTTTTATTACTCTAGTCTTATTTCTATTTGCTTATACTCATGTAATTGAATAAAAGAATTGTTTGGCATTCTAGTGTGAATGTTATGATTCTTTAGCAGATTGTGGTTATATATATATTGGATTTAAGTAATATTTTTAAAATTGGGAATACCAATTTTCAGTGTCATATTGCCCAAAACTTTTTTAAACAGGACATAAGACAACATTTAAAAAAAAAAAGAGAGAGAGAGAGAGAGTAGAGAGCAAATTAGAAATTTGAAAGTGGGCTTAATCACCATGATAGCAGATTTTTAGATTTCTCTGTACATAGTGTAACTATAGAATTATATTTTTCAGGAGTTTAGTACGTTCTGTTGTTGAAGATAACACCTTTCTCCACAGGATTAGTTCTATGTTTTTTTTCTAAGGTAAGTAACATTTCATCTGCAATGTGAGAACACTATTTGGATTCTATTAATTATGTGATTATGTGTTACATGTCATAGTAAAGTGCATGCATATCATTGCATACATGGCATAAAATGTTTTTAGTTTTAAAGTTATGAAATTTCTATTATGATTGTGAGAATCTGATTTTTAAAAGAAACAAAACATTTTCTGTGTTATGTTTCCTGGAAGGTTAGGATAGACATGGGATGTAGCGGGCCGACGTCCCAAATATGTGAAAAGTATACTCTTGATGGGTCAGATCCTAATAAGGATTGATATGTCTACAATATAGGATGGCCTCTGGTGTACACTGAAGCTAATGTGGTTTTCATATAAAAACCTCTATATTGCTTATGTGATCGCCAATTATGATATGTTATGTTGTGCGGCTCAGTGACAGGTCTATTATTCTAACTAGGTATTGTAATACACAAAGGGCTCTATTATGAATATATTTTTAAATTAAAATATTCATCCGAAATTTGTCCATGATGTTGCTTACTGAGTTATCACTCACTAGTTCTTGCATTGCAGGTTAATGTTCGAGCACGTGAATAGACGCCAAACTCCTACCCTGGTTGTGTATGTGGATATTTTTGACAAACTGTGGATGAGGGCCATATTTTGATATTACTATGTATACAAAGTGGTAGAGTGATTTTGAAATACTTATTTATTTTCAATACCATTTGTACTATATATATTAACTAGGGAAATTTTCTACTTTTCTAGATATACCTAGAAGTCTAATTATTTTTCTTTGGCCACATTATTTTCTATTTTAAGTATTTTAAACCACGTTAATTCTTTCTAAGTCAATTAAACTTACTTTGAAAACCAACGTAGGTGTACAAGTAAAAATTCAGATCGTTACAATTTTGCACATTACTTTCCATGTGTCAAGCTCTAAAACATCCTTAGTATACTCACCACGTTGTGCTGGAATTGCCTAAGACTTAGGGCAAAAACATACATGCATACAAACTATGAAAAAATACATGATCACATCATGAACGCAGCGGAATAATTAGCGGATTTAGGTTTTAAAATTTTTACATGAAAACAATTTTCATAACCATATTACATGCATATATCATATACAGGATCATGTATAACATAAATCAAATCTAGATGCACAAACCCTAGAGATGGCATTAGGGTTTACCTCTTGTAGCGTGCTCCTTTTCAATCTCCTTGTTGATAATGATCAAACCTCCAACCCTAGATCTTCTTGCCTATGCTCTTGCTCTTGGTTGATTAAGTGAGTGGGCACCAAGTTGAATCCTTCGTTGGAGAACGATCAAGAACACCTTCTTGATCTTTTGGAACACCGAGATGTGAGATGAGAGTGTGAGGTTACAGGAAACTTTTTCTCTCCTCTCTAGCCTAGGGTGGCCGAAATCTCTCTCTCTCTCAATGCCTTAGGCGTGTAGCATACTATGTGTTACTGTGCAGTTTTTTCTCTCATGTATCTTATATATATGAGGCCAAAAACTGCTAACCCTAGTCCAACTAGGATTGGGCTTGTTCTCCAATTTGGGCTTTAGGTGTATTTTTATAAATATGTCCAACCCATGAAACTTATTTATAAAAATACCAACTTCTGTGTAGAATCATTATTTTACACAGTTTCATGAAACTAATTTCACAAATACCACTAGCCAATTAATGAGCTTTATTGAGTTAGACAAGGGACCTAATGGATCCAAATAATCTAAGCTCCAATAATATGATAAATACATAATAACTCTTATTATGATATTTATATAAATATTATTAATAAAGGGGACACTCCACTAAATCCCCAATACTGCACTCTTAGATTAAATGTCATGCCTTTTAAAGAGATTTAATCAACTAGCCTTGATTAATCGATCCATCTAGCATATTCTATACCACACATAGAATCCCTATACAATGCTGTAGTTAGATAGGTGAAATTACTGTAATACCCCTCCAACACATATTTACCTTTAAGTTACCATTTTTCTATCAAGGAATAATGTTGTCGATAATTTTGTTCTCAATGGCCATTTAGACAAAATTATCAACTAATTCACAAAGTGAATACTAAGATCTCAGGTTTAATTATTCCATGAATCTTGAAAGAACCTAAAGTGGCATTAATGTATAGTGTCCTTAACTATTTGGTATTCCCATCAATTCATAAACCATAACCTCTAATATGCCAGAGTTCACCTCTAATTTTATAGAAATTAGTCTTTTAACAAATCAAAAGGCTACAATCCATGAAAGCAAGTCCAATCAAATATCAAAGATTAAGATCTATATGCTAAGAGCTAGTTTGTGGTAATATAAGAATTAAGTTACGGCACTCCAATTCTTTATATTGCCTGGTCCAGTTCAACACACATAAATTATTTATGTTGTACTAGTGTTTCTATCAGAAGTCATATACTTCAATGATTTAAGACACATTATTCCCGTTGAGATAGACAAACACTACAACCTATAGTAAATAAAGTATTCCATCTTTATTTACAGATTATGAACTAATTCATTTAGACTTAGATAAAGAAACAAGTCTCCCCATAATTAACACTTAATCATGTTTGTTTCTTTATACACAAACAAAGTCATGGAATCTTTTTCAGATAAATAAACTATTCAACTAAGATAGTTTAGTCTAGCAAATATCATAATTGCATATAAGAGAAAGTTGTTTACACTCAAAGGGTATAATTGAAAATATACTTTTTAGGACAAATATCCCAACACGTTGTTGGTCCATCCTATACACCCAAGTGTAGACCAAAATGGTGAAACCTAGCTTAGAAGGTGAAAACTAGTCATACTTTAACCTATAATCCCATATGGCCAATCTTATTATAATCTATTAGAACCTAGCCTCATAACCAATCATTAAACATAAAAATAAGTCAATTCGACTCCAACTAATAATGTAAACAAAGTATCAATGTCTAATTATTAGAGTACACAAAGATGACACTACGCAATTAAGCTGAATCTAAGCTAGCTTAGTGCAATTAAACATAGTTAGGTACGGTGATTGCCACCTCGTGCTTACTTGGGGCCGACAAATAAAATACTATAAATGAGTCCTAAACATTAAATTAAAGTTATTTGACGTGTTAAACACACAGTGGATTTAGCTCCGAAAAGCGTGAAAAGTACGTTTTACCGAAAAATTTCCATTTGACCAAATTATCGACAACATGATATTTAATGCATATGCATGCATTCATGAATATATTCTTTATTCCTTTCACACACCAAGCTCTTCCTCTGAGGGTACTAAGCCTTTACATTGCATAGGAATACTTCGATAACCATTAGTGCAACAATACATATCGAAAATATTTAGCAATTAGAATGAGCAATTTACCACAAAATTTGATACTAGTTGCTTGATATGTCTATTATGCAATATGAACATATTTATTATTGGCTTATTATGCATATGAGAATCTTAGGCATCACATGTTTATTATTAGTTTAGTATGTACATGAGAATCTCGGGCACCACATTAATAGTACTAGCATCATCACATTTAATAGGCATATGATCATAATTCTTACTAAAGTCCTTAAGTGTTTGTTTCATCCATAGAATTTGTGTACAACAACTAGCCGCCAATATATATTCGGCTTCGGTAGTAGAAAAAGCAACCGAATTTGGTCTCTTACTAAACCAAGATATAAGTGCATAGCCTATAAAGTGACAAGTGCCACTTGTGCTCTTGCAGTCAGTTCTACAACCGCAAAATTTGTATCCGAATAACTAGTGATGTTAAAGTGTGTGCCTTTGGGATACCATAATCCTAGGTTCACTGTGCCATGCAAATATTTCAATATTCTTTTAACAGTACTAAGATCTGATTCTTAGGATTTGACTGAAATCTAGCACATAAGCATACACTAAGCATTATATCCCGTCTACTAGCCATTAAGTAAAGTAGTAATCCGATCATACCTTGATATTTAGTGATATCTACAAATTTACTATTTTGATTCTTTGTTAACTTTACCATAGTCTTTGAATGCTCTATCTTTAATTTCTTAAGTGTATCCTTGATATATTTTGATTGGTTGATAAAAATGCCTTATTTGCTTTGTTTGATTTGGAGGCCAAGAAAGAAATTTAGTTTTCCTGTCATGCTCATTTCAAATTCATTATGCATATATATCGAGAAATCTTCACAAAGGGACACATTAGTAGCACCAAAAATAATATCGTCAACATAGATCTGTACTACCATAATATCAACCCCATTCTTTTTGATAAAAAGAGTAGTAACCACTTTTCCCATTGAAAATCAATTTGAAATTAAAAGCTTGCTCAATCTATCATACAAAGTCCTAGGAGCTTATTTTAAACCATAAAGAGCCCTCTTTGAATTGAAGAATATGGTCCGGATACTTATAATTTTGAAAATTAGGAGGTTGAACCACATATACTTCTTCTAAAATGTATCCATTTATAAAGGCACTCTTTACATCTGTTTGATAAAGACTAAAATCTTTATGACATGCAAATACTAATAGCATCCTAATGGATTCTAATTCCCAAGCGTCACTTCTTTCAAATTGATTTAATTCTTCTCATATAGCTACAATCCAAGACCCATCTTTTTTTAACTTCTTTAAAAACTTTAGGTCCAATTTGAGAGAGAAAAGCCATATTGTTACAAATATTTCTAAGTAATGCTCTAGTCTTGACACCTTGTAAAGGATCACTTAAAATTTGGTCTTTAGGATGAGCATGACTAAATCTTAAATCTTGAGGAAGAGTTAGAATTTTATCGTGTTCACTTTGTTCACCTTCCTTAATATTTTGAAATTCTTTTTCTTTCTTTGGCTCTATGATGTTCAAACTATCTAAGCTTTGTTCCATACCTACAATATCATCATGATCTATATTTCTCTCTCTGGAGAGAATGTTAGTTTCTTTAAAGACAACATACATAGATTCTTCTACAACTAAAGTTCGTTTTTTGAACACTAGGTAAGCTTTACTAGTAGTAGAATAGCTAAAAAATATACCAACATCGAATTTTGAATCAAATTTACCTAAATTAACCTTAGTATTCGAAATAAAACATTTGCAACCAAAAGCTTTGAAATAACCAATGTTTAGTTTTCTATCCTTCCAAAGCTCATAAGGTATCCTATTCAAAGTAGGTCTAATCATTACTCTATTGACTATATGACAAGCAATATTACGGCCTCAGCCTAAAAGTATTTTGGTAAGGCATGATCATTTAGTATAGTTCTTGCCATTTCTTGTAGAGTTCGGTTTTTCTTTTCTATAACCCAATTTTGTTGAGGAGTTCTAGATGCAGAGAAATTATGATCAAAACTATTTTCATTGTAAAATACTTCTAACTCATCGTTTTCAAATTCTCCACCATGATCACTTCTAATAGAAGTAATGGTATACCCTTTTTCATTTTGCACCTTTTTACAAAAAGTAGTAAAAACTTTTATCACATCCTTTTTATGCAGTAAAAAATAGAACCCATGTAAATCTTGAAAAATCATCAACTATCACAAAAGCATAATATTTTTCACCAAGATTTGTAGTTCTTGATGGTCCAAATAATTTCATATGAAGTAGTTGCAATGGTCTAGTAGTTGAAATAAAATTTTTAGATTTGAAAGAACTTTTAACTTGTTTTCTAAATTAACATACATCACAGACTTTGTCTTTTTCAAAAATCAAACTTGGTAAATCATTCACAAGATTTTTCTTTGAAAGTTTTAAAACAATTCCTATGCTAGCATGTCCAAGTCTTTTACGAGTGTCTTCTACAACAGACATCTCTTCATACTTCAGAGTGGCAGACTCAACCCTCTTGTTGGCTCACATGGCATCAATATAGTATTTTCCATAGAACAATTCTCTAAACCTCTCCTATGTTATAGTAGTAATATCATGAATAATGCTCATAGTATCCCACCAGTACTCATCATGATGTCTCTTCACGAAATGAGCATAAGGAATCTTATCTGCATCAGGAATCTTAGTGTAAGCCAGTATACGCTTACTGGTCCTAATCCACTACTCTGCCTGAATCGGATCAACCCCGCTATCAAAGGTTGGAGGTTGAAGTTTCCTGAATCTCTTCCCAGTACTCTCACTAGTATAATGTATCTACTATGGTGATTGTAGTGGAGGGTTAGGTTAATTTTCTTGTCTCATACGCTTTTTCAATATATTCTGTGTCAAAGAAACTAGCTGTTCAACCTGATTATCACCTTGCGAAGACGATGCACCCCTGTCAATATTATGTTGATACCGAGTAGTCACCATATGATATCCTGATATCTAGAATGCATAGATCCAATTATAGCCGATAATAATCATTAACATAATATGCAATGCAGTTATAAACTATCATAGATATCAAAATTCATATAATATACTTACGGAGCAGTGATAGTTTCTTTCCTTCCCAACGTGTGTACATAAGCGATCCTCAGAATCGTTTTAAAACACAAGCTCTAATACCAATTATAACATCCTCCAATTCTGCACATGCACGTATAAGTAATTTTATGATTATCTAATAAAATTGGGAGACATTACTTGACTTAAAACTAGTAAAATAGGGAAAAATTAAAACTTTCTTTTTTTTGTTGTCGAAGTAAAAGAAAAACTTCACTCATAATTATACATATAATATGAGGTGTACATATGTACATTCATACATTGTGGACCTCTTATACAGACATACCTAACATACACTCACTCATAAACAAATACAAAATCCTCCATTATAAAACTACGGCATCAAAATGCTCATATGCACAAGCCGCAGTCAAAAAGTCGGTGCTCCTCCTCTAAACTCCAATATCAATGGTATCCTCTGCAATGTAAGAGTACATTTGAGTAGAAAACTTAGTAAGTAACGAATGCTGATACAAGGTACAATAAAGAACAAATAATTCTATGATTGAGATCCTTGTGTATATTGTACTGCCTAACATGACCGTGAATCGTATACTAAGCCACTTAAATAACTAATAACTAGTAATTAATAGTAAACTGTCATATGACGGTCTCGAGTCCTAAATACGTCTTCGACCCCTTTGTATACTGCGGAGGTCCTCCTCATACCGCTATCAAAGTGTTTGCAAAGGAACTAGATAATATTCCCAAGAGAAACAGATATTTGGGCTCTGGCCCGCCACACCCTATTCACTAATACTCGTTAGGCAATTCAGATAAACCACATATTCATGCTTCATGCATGTTAGAATAACAGATTCATATATTTATGCCCTAGGCATAATAGAATAATGACTACATATGTACATATAACCAGAAGGTTCCATATATTTACATTTACGGGTAATTTTTTACATTGTAGGTGTGGCCTTACTTACCTTGATCCCGAGCTTTACGTGATTTCCTATGAAATGCTCTTTGCTCTAGATACAACTAATGTGTGTCTAATTTGAAGATAAGGATATACTATTTTTTATCAATATGCAGGTGATGTCACATTAATTACTATTTCAGACGTATCTTAGAAAAATGTAATAATTTCTTACAAGGTTTAAGCAATGAAATTAAAAAAAAAAAAAACAAATTATCAATGTAATAAAGAACATAGATTGTCATCAAGTATTTAAATCCTTAAGATAAAATGTGATACCTAAACTAAGATAGTTCCATTTATCTTTTGTTGTTTTAAGAAATAAAACATAGACCAATGTGCTCATAATATCCATATAATTGAGACTAATCCAATACCAATTTTATGTTCAGTAATATACCACGGTTACAACTCTAATCCCCATGAAATCATTCTGTTCCTATAAGCATATATATATATCTAACCCCTCAAGATGATACTTAGATTAATAATTTTGTACTATTAGTGTTATAATACAATATTTGTACAAATAAATTAATAAAAAATTATACAATATACGGGTCAAAATAACCTTAATCTTTAACTTGCTAAATTATTATATTATTGGACATATATATATAGAAACCAAATCGCTGAAGTTATAGTGCAAATCGTATAAAACATCTTGCATATATATATATAATAACTAAAACTAATACCATCAGTTATGGAACCTAGGAACAAATAAACCCAATAACAAAAAAGAAGAATTCTAGACAATAATAATAAGGGGATGGCTACGGTAGGGGCGTCCCTACGTAGGGTCATGCCTTAATTATCGTTGGATGGGAATCTGTGGGGAATAACGGGAATCTGTGGAGAATCTATTTATATACAGATTCCCATCCAACGGTGAATAGACAGGGCCCTACGTAGGGGCGCCCCTACTGTAGACGCACCCTAATAATAATCATATAAGATTCTCTTACCTTATAAATACTTTCAATTAGGCAAAGCATAATATCACAGCTTTAAACATCATTTGCTGAAGTCATTAATGGAGCTTCAATGTATATATATGTGTGATAGCTTCGGATGTGAATGAAAATGAAAAGGATTATAATAATAGAGAACGTTGGTTAGCAGTAGTGGTGAGAAGAAACCTCATCAAAAAAAAAAAAACGTTGGTTAGCAGTAGTGGTGAGAAGAAACCTCATCAAAAAAAAAAAAACCGATAAGTGCTTATAAGTCGACACATGAATATATTCAGCTTTCTAGCACACCTTAACAAAAATAATAATGAAATAATACGTCAAGTAGAACACTGTAGAAAATTTATGTGTTCCCCTATGTCGGCTCTTAAATATTAATAATAATAATAATAATAATAACAAAGCCAAATCAGACTTATGTAGAAATTTTTTTCTTTAAATAACAATGAATAGAGAATATCAATAGAAAGCTATTTAAATAAAATAAAACAAATTTTAAAATTAATCCAACATGTAGAAGTAGATTTAAAGCACTTATGTAAGCAGATATTTTCTGATTAATAATTAGTCAAATAATCATATGAGAGTAGTAAACTGAATCCATGTTAACTCGTACTAGAATGTATCTTGAGCATTTCACTGCAAAATTACTTCAGGGTAAATATAAATAGAAATAATCAACATTCTAAAACAAATGCTCAAAATTATTGTCACATATAATATCAATGTAAAAAAAAAAAGCTCTGCATCATGTTATTATTAGCTCTTTTAACTTATGTGAGGAATTATTTCTCATATGGGAACTCAGGATATCAGAGTTGCCTCGCCCTCCAATGACTCTAAGATGGTCATGAGGTTCTTAAAGAAGAATATTTTGACTCGTTTAGCATTTCGAGAGAGATCATAAGTGATGAGGGGATGTAATTGTTGGGCTATTTCTAACACACAAAACACTGCAAGTATACGGGTCGTAACAAGTAATATAGAAGGTAAGTGAGTGTCGAATCCCACGAAGAGCAAATGAATTACAAGTGCTAAGTACTAACCAAAGCTAGTTTGTGATTTATCCAAACGACAATAAATGGATGTTGTGATCAAAAACTAAAATACAAATTCAATATAAACGAAAACAAAGGAAATTAATACTAAACAACCAACGATAGTTTTACAACAATGACAACGAACCTAGGGATGTAATCTCTCCTCTAATTCCTTCTGAAACCATCCACTTAGAATCAACAACCGGGAACTCAATGATATTCACAAGTTCTTTTTTAAGATATAGGTAAAAATACTTAAACAAGATAGTATATTACTCCTAACTTAAATTGATTAAACTTATTAAGTGTGGTATTGCATAGGTTACAAATAGCATTGAAGAAAAAAACATAATCTCGTGGTCGCGAATCTGACATGATTTTGAGAAAATCCACGGATTGCAACTGGAAGTAATTATTGCATCAAGACATGACAATCACGTAACTTCAACCCAATTAGTCTTAAATCTTTCATAGACACCAAGTTGCAAATATTTGAAGAATAACCATCCGGAACTTTTATATTAGCTAAAGTCTCGCATATTTGACGCTTCTCTTCTTTCATCAAATTAAAACAAGTTGCCGATAAAAATGTCCGCTTCTCACCTAATTTAGGAACTAACTCTTTTCTTACTCCCATTTCCACTGGATTAAGATGAGCGACAATACTATCTTTTATTTTTTTTGGTTTGTTAAGCAAAGTCCCAACAATACTATCACAAATATTCTTCTTAATGTGCATGATATCAAGATTATGCCACAAAACATTATGCTTCCAGTTGTCTAACTCTTTGTAAAATAGATTTCTTTTTCCAACAGTCACTCTTTGTTTCTTCCTTCTCTATGACTTGTTTCATTTTCCCTTTTCTTTCTTATTTCTCTGGCTCTTTTCTTTTATAACTTTTCCAAATTTATTAACTATTTGACTAACTTGTTCAAAAATTTCCTCACTGCTTAATGGACTAGGAGAACTTTCCACCTCTTTTTTCCCATTAAAAAGCTTCGTATATTTACGATGATCAAGAGGTAGGAATCATCGATGTTCCATGTAAGCTTCTTTATTACAATGCTTCAATCTTATTGCATGTGTATACTCACTATATATTAGGCATGCTTTGTAACCCTTTATACAATGCCCAGAAAAATTACCATATGCAAGGAAATCATTGAATGTCCATAATAATAGCGCCCTCAAATTAAATCTCTCCTTTCTCCTTGCATCATAACAATCGACTCCATCCCATAGACTTTTTAAATCATCTATCAACAGTGCCAAATAAACATCTATATTATTCTCAGGCTGTTTAGATCCCGAGATTAACAAGGTGAGTATTGTAAATCTTCTCTTCATGTACAGCCAGGAAGGAAGATTATAAATACCAAGTATAACTGGGCAACAACTATAATTACTACTCATTGAACTATGAGGGTTTATGCCATCAGCCGAAAGACCAAGTCTGAGATTTCTAGGATCTTCTTTTATTATTGGCCACATGTCATATATTTTTCTCCAAGCAAGAGAATCTGCTGAATGCCAAAGTTTTCCATCTTTGATTCTTTCTTCATTATGCCATATCAAACTTTTAGCATATTCTTCATTCCGAAACAACCGTCTAAATCGAGGAATAGGTGGAATATACCACAACACTTTCATTGTGACCCCTTTCTTCTCTTGGTTAGAGTGCTTCATAACCTTCCATCTCGAACTTTTGCACACAGGACAACTACTTGCATCTGTAAACTCTTTGCGATACAATATATAATCATTTGGACAAGTATGTATCTTTTCGTACTCCATGCCCATTGAGCATAATTTTTTCTTTGCCTGATACATAGAAGTAGGTATGTTGTTATTTTCTGGGAATACCTCTCCTACAAATAAAAGTAATTCAGAAATTCCATTATTGCTCCACCGATTATGAGATTTTAAATTGTAAATCCTTACCAAAAATGACAATTTTGTGATTTTTGAACCAGGATAGAGATCTTTCTCTGTATCCTCCACTAATTTCATGAATTTATCCGAACGATTAGCAAAGTTCTCTTCAACATCATTAACCATATCTATCAAATGATCTTCGTATTCCTCATAAATATATTCCTTTCGAGCTCTTTTGTTAGGAAAATTTTCTTCACGTGCGGGTTCTCCATGCCATATCTATCTTGTATAAGATATGTCTATTCTATTAAAACATAAATGTCTACTTACGTCGACATCTCTTATATAATTAATGTTGCCACACTTAACATATGGACATAGAGTCATATTAGGATCTGACACTATTTTCTTCGGCATATCTTAGGAAATGTGCTATTCTATCTTCATACTCTTTTGACAATCTACTCTTTGTCATCCAATTACTAATCATTAAAATTCTAACTAAAATTCAATAGAGTTTCTGCTTAAAAATTGACTAACCCCTGCAAAAAAATAATGCACACCACTAATCTATATTTCAAACCCAAGTTATTGTATCACATTTCAACATTTGTAAAGCTCCAAATTCATCTCATTTCATACTTTGTATTAAATTAACAAAGTTAGTAACTTAATAAGTAACTAAATTTGTTAATGCTTATTATTTTTCAACTAAGGATTATGTAAATTCAAAATATTATCTATCTAAAATTAGAAACTATATAATCTATGAAATAAATGGTAATACACATATTATACATATAGTAAAATCACATAAAATTAAGCAAAATTAAGCAATTCAAGACGATGTAGTCACATTAACAAACTATAATTGTTAATGACTATTACAAAAATAATATAATAACATACATTTCATTTCACTTTCTATAATTAAAAAAAATTCGAATTAACTAAAAAAATTTTAAAAAAAAGTACTTCAAAGTGACCTAAAATCCAAAAATACTCCAAATTTGATGCTAGACTTGCTATACGTATTCAAATGACAACCTAATACGATAAAAAACTACACAAAATCACAATCACATTTGACATTAAAATAATTCGGATTAGATAAAATATTTAAAAAAAAAAATACCTCCAAGTGACCTAAAATGCAACAATGCTATAGATTTGATGCTAAAATTGATATTTCCAACCAAATTAGACCCTAAAACAACAAAAAAATAGACAAAAAATAATAAGATTACACATTACTGGGGAATTCCAGCGGTTAATCGTAAATGTTTCTAAACAAATTCTAGGTTAAAAAATTTTAAAAATACAAACAAATCATAAAAAAATCATGCACATAAAGCTTACCCACGTCAAAAGAAACGATTTGAGCTAAACGAAGGTGATTTTCGATAGAAAACTGGACGGATTATCGGCTGCTGTGCGCAGAGAAGATGAACAGTGTGTCCAGGGGCTGGGGGAAGAAGAAGAAGAATGAGAGTGCGAGCTGGGCTCGGCCCTCTTATGAAGGTCTTCAACGGCGGTTAGAACCGCCGTTAAAGTTCTATTTTATACATTCTCGGCAGTTTTAGGTCAACCTTCGAAAAAATTGTTTTAAAAAAATAACCCCTTCTCGGCAGTTGGACCAAAACCGCCGAGAAAGGGTGCCCAATTCACTTTAACGGCGGTTCTCGTTCAACTACCGTTAAATCAATGACGTTAAAAGCATTCTCTTTTGTAGTGTTAGTTTGGTTGCCTAGATAAAGTTAGGTTCCGATAGCTGTGGTACTTATAGTGATAATTTAATGTACACCTAATTCTCGTGGGATCAACAACTCTTACTCTCTCTTTATTACTTGGCCACGACCCATGGACTTGTGGTTTTCATTACACCTTTGCGTGTGGACGTTAACACTCATAAAATTTAATTTATTGTCCTTATCATTTTCTCTACTTTGATATCCAATTTCATTCATGATTTTTTTATTTATTGCTTTTGATAAATAGAAAAATCAACACTCGTGTGACAAATAACTAAATAACAGACAGATTCATATGTCAAATAACTCCACGATAAAAGAGAAAGATAACTTATTCAATAAGCAATTAGCTCAACAAAAGGTTTAGAAACGCATAAGTAACTCGATAAATGGTATCGAAAATTCTATGACTGAATTGATCACTTTTAAGCCAAATCTGCGAATCTTGTGATTCTCGAGTGAAGTGGCCTCTCTAGTTATATGGGAAACGAAACAATCCCACTCCAAACGACAATCTCCTCCTTCAGCGACGGCATGTTTTATTTCTTCACTCATTTCAACAACTCTCCTCCTAATCTCATCTCCTTCTTCGGATGCCATTAATTTTATCACTGCTTTGCTTATCAGTGATGAATTCACCAAGTCATCTCTTTGCCTCCATTCCACAACAGCCACACCCACTTTGAGGACCTTTGTTATTAACGCGGCATTTGTAGGTTGATCAAAGTGCATTGGCCAGGTTGCTATGGGCACTCCCATACTTATGCTCTCTATGCAAGAGTTCCACCCGCAATGACTCATAAACCCACCTGTTGATGGATGCCCCAAAATCTCCACTTGGGGCACCCATTCCCTCACCACAATCCCTCTTTCCCTCGTTCTTTCCTCAAACCCATACGGAAGCTTTGTTCTCCTCTCTTCTTCATTGCTAGAAGCATCTAACCTATCCGCATCTCTCAATACCCACAGAAACTTTACCCTACTCTGCTCCAAACCAAGAGCAAGCTCTTTAATCTGATTATCAGAAAATGTAGTTGTTGTTCCAAAAGAGACGTACAAGACACTTTTTGGCTCTTGTTTTTCTAACCACTCCATTAAGCTCTTGTCTTGATTCCTGAGCTCCTTCAAGTTTTTATTTTGGGGTAAGGGGCCCATTGCCCACGTCTTCTTTTTCCTTGAATTTTTGTCGTGTGCTAAAAGCTCGGCGAAAGAGCCTTCGATAGCTCTGTAAGTGTTATGAAGTTCTCCAGATTTTGAATACGACATAAGCCCCTGAAAGGCTATGAAATTTCGGTAGACGGATGGGAAGGATGATTTCGTTGAAGGAATATCCTTAACTGGGATCTTGTCTCTCATTCCCAAAGCTTCACAGCCAAAGACGACGCAAGACAAAACAGAGGAAGTATTGAGGGAGTAAGCTTCAGTGTTTGGCAATGAAACAACATCCTGAACTACTGATGCCATTAGAATATCATAAACGACGACAAGTCGTCTGGCAGTTGGAGAGAGGGATCGTAGAAGGGCGGCGACCGGTACGCGGAGGTGCGTCGTGACTTCCCAACAAAAGAGTGAATGTTCTGGGAACTTGAATTTGGTGGCCCAATTTGTGGGAGAAGAGGGTAGTGAAGGAGTTGGGAAGTCGTGGAAATGGATTTCGGTTAAGCGGTAAAGAGGATTTGAGGCTCGAGACTTGACCCGGGAATTGTTGAGAGGAGAACCGACGTAGTGGACTGGGATATCGTATGAGGAAATGACATGGGCCAGTTGAAGGAGCTGGTTGAGGTGGCTTTGAGCTGGGTATGGCACTACTACCACCACGACAGATGATGGTGAAAATTCATGCTGACGTGGCTGATCAGGGTGTCTCCCCATTAATGAATATTGTTGTCGTTTCTTAATATTAAGGCGAAATATATCAGAGTCTCGCTAAAAGAACAGAACGATAAGCTTGATGAGACTTGTTTTGATCTATCACAATTTTATATGGGATGAATCACTGATGAAGACCCACGAATCGATAGTATAAGACTGTTACGTGCTCACCTCATTTAAACGGTAGCCAGGTTGGCAGGGGTTCCTTGAATCCACGCCTTTCATTATGTCAACTTTTAACTATTATATAAATATAGGGAAACTCTAGCGTAGAAGGGCCAAAAATCCTTCTATAAGTACGATGAATTTCTTCTCCAACCATACGGTTTATAGGAGATCTTGTTTTAATAAAAAAATTTATATTCTGCTCATTATCACACATTATTTGATCTTTCAAAAATACGATGGGTCAAAAACATAATCTCCTAAAAAAAATACGATCTACTCAGAAGAATAAAATATAAAACCTAGAAACCAAAAGAGGAGATGAATATTTCCAAAAAAACACAAAAAATGTTGGGATACACGTATAAGAAAGAACCTATGGAGAAACACACAAATGGGAGAGAGTAAAAGTCTGTAGAGCGAATGATTCAAAGATGGACTTTCCTTTTTTTGGGGTAAGATAGTGCCTTTTTTTTTTCTTGTTCTTCTTTTTGAGCAGACTGTTTTTTTTTTTTTTTTTTTTTTTCTTTAAAGGGATCGTGCGCATTTTGTTTTGTAAAAGATCGTGGTCATTTTTGTTTTGTCTACGAATAGTACTTTTTTTAATACAAATCCTATGGAAAAGATATGGGATAATATCAAGTGGAGCAAAATCTATGATAATAAACGTGCTCCTCATTTCAAATCCAATTAGAAAAGAAAAAGTCACTCCTATAATTAGAGGAATTTTGGACCCTCCTACACTACAATTCCTCAATTATTAGAAGAATTGGAATGAGATTTGAATTCTAATAAGAATGCAAAACATAATTAGGAATGAGATATTTTGAGATCTCAAATGTATTTTAAAGGGATTTTTCTGGTACTGGAAGCCACGTCTTTTAAATATATTAATGGACAAATCCAATGACAATATCGTTTAATGTAGTCAACGAATGGATTTGGTTAAAACCCATAAGCCCAAGTCGACTGAGAATTTTTTTATGTTTTTTTTTCTTTTCTTGCAATGAAATTTTGGGCACGTCTAACTGACAACGACAGCTAGTTGATGACCAAATTTGGGATGGTAGCTCGGCTACTTCACTCTATGTAACCCCAAATATGATAATATCTCGATCAAGATATGCTATCCTCAGATGCCAGCCTTGCTCCCTGTAATCCCGACTAATATTTTGACACCTCAAAAAGTATCAGTGGCCTTAAGCTGTTAGAGCAAAATTTTTGGTCCCACTTAGAATGTCCACTTTTCAAAGAGTATGTAAAATCCGGCATATATCAGTTCGAATATGTACTATATCATATCTGTTTAGTATAAAAATACGATAATATCAGAAAAAGGGGAAAAAAAGCAAACCCAAAACATTTAGCTCTTTTGGAGAAAAATCCAAGCCTTTTTTCATTAATATATATAAAAGGTATAATTTTAATATAATGGTCAAACATGATTGTTATGCGATCTCAAATCAATAAGGATTGATGACCTTGCATTTTAGTAATCTCAGTCATGAGCGAAAATTTCGGCGTTACAAAGATTTAGCTCACACATTATTCAAATAATGTGCGATATGTGAATGGGAAGCATCTAGAAGAAACGTCAACAAATTAGGCAACTACACTTTTGTGAAACTGACTTAAAGATGCGTGTGTTGGTTTTAAAATGACTTTCGCAGTGTAAGATTGACCTAGAGACATTCAAAAATTTTCTCAAAATAATTAACTATATAAGTGCATAGTATTAATTCACTGCAAATAGGAATATATAAAAAGAATAGATCTAATTCATCTTGTAGCCTATTAGCGGATTCTAGCTTTTCGGTCTTCTAACTACGATCTTCCAATCCAAGCCTCAAGTACAACTGGATGAACGTGTGGGTGTTGCATACAATCTCTCAAAAGTCACACTTTAGGCCCTTGCAATATTCTCAATACATGAGATTGCAAGAGTTTGTTCTACAGAGAATAGGAAGACTCTTCTTTTTCTCTCTAGTTTATAAAGGCTCTTTAGAAAATAATACGTAGTGTGTATATATTCCACTAGGGTTTCACCTTTTATATATATATAGGGCACCAATCCAGTAGGTATTTTTTTTTTTTACCTATGTATAGGTATCAATTGGGCCAATGAAAAAATTTTTTGCACATTTTTTTATATTAAAAAGTAGGAGAGAGAAAAAGCATTAATGATGCACGTCTTTTCATGCATCTCATTTTAGCCGTTAGATCATTGTTAGATGATGATCCAACGGCTAGAAAAAAAATACCTACACATAGGTAAAAAAAAGAATACCTACCAGATTGGCAACCATATATACATATCTATATATATATATATCTATTTATTAAACTATTTAATAAAAATAAATATATTAATCAAATTAATACATATATATAATTAATAAAAAGCGTCAACTTTGTTTTAAAAAAAACGTAATATATATTTTTATATATAACTAATTAATCTAATTAAATAATATATATATAAACTAGCAGATAACTCCTTCAAGAAATGATGTTTCACTTTCAGTCAGTTTCCCAATTTCTGTTTATCAAATTATCTGATAATTAGATATTTTTAAATTAGGTAACTTATCTCTTCATAAATTTAAATTAATTAATTCAAAATTAATTAGTTAATTAATTAATAACAATAATTAATTACATATAGCTAAATTATTTATCTAGACAAAGTGTGTAGTAACAAAAATAATATAATATCCAGTACAGTGTTTGTAAGAAGTTGAATTGGGGACCTATGTTGAGATATTTGCCCTAAAAAGCAGATTTTCAATTTTACCCTTTCAGTGTAAATAACTTTCTCTTATGTGTAATTATGATATTTGCTAAATTAAATTGTCTCTGTTGAATAGTTTATTTATCTGAAAAAGATTCTATAACTTTATTTGTGTATAAAGAAACAAACATGATTAAGTGTTAATTATGGGGAAACTTGTTTCTTTATCTAAGTCTAAATGAATTAGTTCACAATCTGTAAATAAAGATGGAATACTTTATTTAGTTCCATCTTTATTTACTAAAGATTGTAGTGTTTGTCTATCTCAAAGGGAATGATGTGTCTCAAATCACTGAAGTGTCTGATTTCTGACAGAAACACTAGTACAACATAAATAAGTTATGTGTATTGAATATGACCGGGTACTATAAAGAATTGGAGTGCCGTAACTCAATTCTTATATTACCACAAACTAGCTCTTAGCATGTAGATCTTAATCCTTGATATTTGATTGGACTTGTTTTCATGAGTTATAGCCTTTTGATTTGTTAAAAGACTAGTCTCTATGAAATTAGAGGCGAACTCTGGCATATTGAAGATTATGGCTTATAAATTGATGGGAACATCAAATAGTTAAGGACATTATGCATTAATGCCACTTTAGGTTCTTTCAAGATTCATTGAGTAATTAAATCGAAAATCTTAGTATTCACTTTGTGAACTGGTTGATAATTTTGTCTAAATGGCCATTGTGAATAAAATTATCGATAATATTATTACTTGATAGAAAGATGATAACTTAAAGGTAAATATGTGTTGGAGGGGTATTACGGTAATTTCACCTATCCAACTACGATATTTTATAGTGATTCTATATGTTGTATAGAATATGCTAGATAGATCGGTTAATCAAGGCTAGTTGATTAAATCTCTATAAAAGGCATGACACTTGATCTAAGCGTGCGGTATTAGGCCTTTAGTGGAGTATCTCTTTTACTAATAGTATTTATATAAATACCATAATAAGAGTTATAATGTATTTATCATATTATTGGAGCTGAAATAATTAGGATCCATTAGGTCCCTTGTCTAACTCAATAAGGCTCATAATTGGTTGGTGGTATTTGTGAAATTAGTTTCATGAAACTGTGTAAAATAATGATTCTACACAGAAGTTTGTATTTTTATAAATAAATTTCATGAGTTGCATATATTTATAAAAAAGGATAACTGCAAAAAAATACCCTCATGTTTGGATATTCTGCAATTTAAAGCCTGAAGTTTAGATTCTACAAAATAATACCCTGAGATTACGAATTTCTGAAAATTAACGTTGTGTTAATTTTTAACTGATAAAATAAAATAATATCCTCAAAATTAAGATGAATAATATGAATTAATCTAGTTTTAATAGAGGATATTATTGTTTTTTCATTCTTAAAATTAGTTATAAAAATCTGTCCAGGGTATTAATTTTCAAAAATTCTTAATCTCAGGGTATTATTTTGCAGAGTCCAAACTTCAGGGTTTAAATTGCAGAATACCCAAACTTCAGAGTATTTTTTTTGCAATTATCCCTTATACAAAATGCACACAAAGCCCAAATTGGAGAACAAGCCCAATCCTAGTTGGACTAGGATTAGCAGTTTTTCGACCCATATATATAAGATATATGAGAGAAAAAACTGCACAGTAATTCTACTAGTGCTACACGCATAACAGAGGGAGAGAGAAAGAGGTTTCGCGCCTACTACAGTGAGAAAGAGAGAGAAAAAGTTTCCTATAATCTCACAATCACATCTCACATCCTAGTGTTCCAAAAAAATCTAGAAGGTGTTCTTGATCGTTCTCTAACGTATGATTCAACTTGGTGCCCACTCACCTCTTCAACCAAGGGCAAGAGCATAGATAATATGATCTAAGGTTAGAGATTTGATCACCATCAACAAGGAGATCAAGGAGGAGTACGCTACAAGAGGTAAACTCTAATCTCATCTCTAGGGTTTTGTATTTAGATTTGATTTATGTTGTACACGATCTTGTATATGATGTATGCATGTTCTATGGTTATGAAAACTGTTTTCATGTAAAAATTTTAAAACCTAAATCCGCTAATTTTCTCCGCTGCGTTCATGATGTTATCATGTATTTTCCATATTTGCATGCATGCATGATTTTCCTAAGTGTTAGGTCTAAATACCATCAATCTATGGACCTGTAATTCAAGCTCCAATAAATTATGACAATTAATTAAACTCTTTAATTAATTTGTCTAATTTATTAATTCCAATATTACTCCAGTAAAAATCTGGAATTGCACTCTTGAAATTACGGAATTAAATTACTCAGAAAACAGCGAGGAGTCCATCGATTTAATTATTACATATAGTTCAATCCTCCATAGACAATTCATAATTGGAGCTAGGTTATATTCCGTTTACCTCTCTAATTATATCTTTATCCATTGTATACTATTGATTCTCCAATGAACAATTAATTTATAAATATATTATAAATTGAGTACTCAAACTGTTTAAGTCTGGAATCAATACACAAGGGAATCATCTTTCTAGTTTCCTAATAGAAGGAATGGATTTCATATCTATAAAGTACATTCTCAACTACTCGTCTCATCATGCTCCTAAAATATAAGTATTTCGATCTGTTTAGAAAATAAACCTTTAACAAGTATGTTAAAGAATATAAAGTTATAAATAGGAGTCTATAACTACTGAGGATTAAAATTAATCTATATATGATTATCTAGTAACATTATTTGAATTCTCAATAGTTAACTGAATTTATGTGAGATTCAAATCATGTCTAGTCTATACCTATATAATCGAATTATATAAAGTACCTCCATTGTGATGTCAACATATCAATAGTCCGGATAAGACTATTACATTCTCAATGTTAATAGACCGTACTAATAATATTTAATTAAAAATCCCAAATTTTAATTAATTATTGTGGACTATATTTAGTTTATTATCGATAAATTTAATCTTCATATATATAACACTTAAATACTAAATTTGTGGTCACATAAATAAACTAGAAAAATTCTGATACTTAAAGACATACCAATTATGCACAAATTCAAATTGAAAAATATCATTTTATTAATTCAGCAAAGATACAAAATCTACATGATTTTAGGGATTAAACCCTAACAATCTCTCACTCGCCCTAAAGCGGGTGAGACATATCTCTTAATCCTAAACCTTCCAAGTGACTCTCAAAAGTCTTCGCTAGAAGTGTCTTTGTAAATTGATCAGTAATATTGTTTTCGAATGATATCTTCATAACTGTCACGTCTTCCGATATACTATTTCTCTTTTCAGATGATACTTCTCTCTATGTACTTTCCTCTCTTGTGACTTTTTGGTTCTTTTGAATTCGCTACCTCTCCACTATTGTCACAGTATAAAGTCAGTGGCTTATCCATATTTGTAACAACTTCCAAATCAGTAAAGAACTTTCTGAGCCAAACTGCTTCTTTAACTGCTTCATAAGCTGCTATGTATTCTGCTTCCATAGTAGAATCTGCAATGCTAGATTGTTTAACACTTCTTTAGACAACAGCTCCACCACCAAGAGTGAACACTGACTCAGACGTCGACTTTCGAGTATCTTTTTCTGATTGAAAATGAGAATCAGTGTAACCAGTGGGAATTAAGTCCCGACTTGAATAAACCAGTATATAATTTCTCATTCTCCTAAGATACTTGAGAATGTACTTTACCGCTATCCAGTGATCTAATCCTAGATTTGATTGAAAATAACTGACTATCCCTACTACGTAGTATATGTCAGGCCTAGTACACAATATGGCATATATAAGGCTGCTAACTGCAGATGCATAAGGAACCCGTCTCATATTCTCTTCCTCTTGAGATGTCTAGGGACATTGCTCTTTAGAAAGGATAACTCCATCTCGAGAAGACAACTATCCTTTCTTGGAGTTTTGCATCGAAAAACGAATAAACACCTTATCAATATAAGATGCTTGAAACAGTGCCAAAAGTTCGTTCTTGCGATCTCGAATAATCTGGATCCCAAGCACATAACTTGCTTCTCTTAAATCTTTTATTTGGAATTGTTCGGCTAGCCACTTCTTTACATTAGATAATATTTCCATGTCATTCCCAATGAGTAAAATATCATCTACATAAAGAACTAGGAAGACCACTTTTGTCAAGTGATATTGATTTTGCAGATACTTACAGATTAAGAGTCTCGAATTTAGTAAAATTAATGCTTGAAGCTGAAAATCTAGATAATCTCAATTGTTATATTTCCTTTCAGCTTAGAACATTTTATGACTTCAGAGATGTCTATATAGTTTTTGACTTGATACAAAACTCACTCGAATCTGTTTATATTTTAGTTCTTGAATTCTGTTCGTTATCTCTTTCTTTTATTTTGCATGAGGACAAGTAAATGTTTGAGTTTGGGAGCATTTGGTGAGTGATTAATTTACTCATAAATCAAATATCATTCAATTCAAATAATTATGAGTTCTCAATTATTTTTGTTAGTTTGATGTATTTTTGTTTTGTTTTTCTAGTTCTTGTAAATAAATGAGAATCAAGGTGAATTTATACCAAACATTTTATGCCTAATATGGGTATTTCAAATCTTTTAGATTAAAGTTGAGTTCAATACGAACGCGTCGGAACGAAAAGGTACAATGGAGCTAAATCGGCAAAATGGCGCACCCGGGAAGCAACTATACGCGTGCAAAAAATAGGCTGTGTAGCCACGCAAAGGAGTAGCACGACTGTGCCACCTCAATTTGCCCAGCTGCCCAATTGCGCAAGGGGTTTTGCAGCCGCGCTTCCCCCTGTCGCAGCTGGTCCTTAGTATTGGGATGTTTACACTAAAAAGCAGATTTCTAATTTTAACCCTTTGGCGTAGAAAACTCTCTCTTATACGCAATTATGATATTTGTTAGATTAAACTATCTCAATTGAATAGTTTATTTCTCTTAAAAAGATTCTATGGCCTTATTTGTGTATAAAGAAATAAACATGATTAAGTATTAATTATGTGGAGACTTATTTCTTTATCTAAGTCTAAATTATATAGTTCACAGTTTGTAAATAAAGATAGAATACTTTATTTACTATAGGTTATAGTATTTATCTATCTCAACGGGAATGATGTGTCTCAAATCATTGAAGTGTCTTACTTTTGATAGAAATATTAGTACAATATAATAAGTTATATGTATTGAACTGGACTAGGTAATATAAAGAATTGGAATGCCGTAACTCAATTCTTAGTATCACTACAAACTAGATCTTAGCATGTAGATCTTAATCCATGATGTTTGAATAGACTTGCTTTCATAGGTTATACCCTTTTGATTATTATAAGACTAACTTCTGTAAAATTAGAGGTGAATTCTGACATATTAGAGATTATGATTTACGAATTGATAAGAACACCAAATAGTTATGAACACTATACATTAATACTGCTTTAGGGTCTTTTAAGATTCATGGAATAATTAAATCTAAGATCTTAGTTTTCACTTTATGAATAGTTGATAATTTTATCTAAATGACCATTAAGAACAAAATTATCGACAACATTATTCCTTAATAGAAAGATAGTAACTTAAAGGTAAATATGTGTTTGAGGGGTATTACGGTAATTTCACCTATCCAATTATGACATTGTATAAGAATTATACATATGGTACAGAATATGCTAGATGGATCAGTTAATCGAGGCTAATTGATTAAATCTCTATAAAAACATGACATTTAATCTAAAAGTATAGTATTAGGCCTTTAGTGGAATACCTCATTTACTAATAGTATTTATATAAATACTATAATAAGAGTTATTATGTATTTATCATTCTATTGGAGCCTAGATTATTTGGATCTATTAGGTCCATTGTCTAGCTCAACAAAGCTCATTAATTGGTTGATGGTATTTATGAAATTAGTTTCATGAAACTGTGTAAAATAATGATTCTACACAGAAATTAGTATTTTTTTAAATAAGTTATATGAGTTGGAAATATTTATAAAAGTATACCTAAAGCCCAAATTAGAGAACAAGCCTGATCCTAGTTTTTGGGCTTCATATATATAAGATATATGAGAGAAAAAATTGTATAGTAACATACATAGTGCTACATGTGAAACAGACGGAAAGGGAAAGAGAGAGATTTCGGCCAAGGTTGAGAGAAAAAGAGATTGAAAAATTTTCTGTAACCTCACACTCTCATCTCACATCCTAGTGTTCCAAAAAGTCAAGAAGGTGTTCTTGATCGTTCTTCAACGAAGGATTCAACTTTGTACCCACTTGCCTCGTCAACCAAGAGCTGAAGCATAGATAAGAAGATCTAGGGTTAGAAGTTTGATCACCATCAACAAAGAGATCAAGGAGGAGCACGCTACAAGAGATAAACCCCAAATCTAATCTCTAAGGTTTATGCATATAGATTTTATTTATGTTATACATGATCCTGTGTTTGATATATGCATGTTCTACTGTTATGAAAATTATTTCCATATAAAAAACCTTAAAACCTAAATCTGCTAATTTTCCATTGCGTTCATGATGTGATCATATATTTTCTATAGTTTTCATGCATGTATGATTTTTCCTAAGTGTTAAGGTAATTTCCGGTACCTAGCAGCCAAATTCTAGAGCCTACTGCGCAGCCCGTAGAGGTTTACTAGAATAGCTCTTTTGTACTATTTTGAGCCCTTGATCTATTTTTCTATGAATGGCTATGATTTGGCAGTATTATTTGAGATATTTCGAGGGTTAAAAACCCCAGAGATATAAGAGGCTAAAAGAGAAAAACTAGAGAAAAACACTAAGAATTCCGAGAAACAAAAGAGTTTAGAGTTAGAGATCTCTTGAAGATGCTTAGAAGAGATTCTTGAAGGATTGAAGGCTTGAAGTTCATCTCCCCAAAGAGTTTTCTCTTTCTTTCACACTCTCCTATTTCTTAATAGAAATTTGTATTGAGAATTCTATGTTCTCCTTTATGGACTTCTTGTTAAGATTATTAATAGATTCATCTATGTTTAGCTAGATTTCATATGCTAGGATATAGCATAGCTTTGTTTGCACTATAATTTGAGTACTTTGTTGATTGTTGGTTTGTGTTTTATTTATAATTCATTCATATTTCTCTACACTTAATGCTTCTAATGTATATGACCAATATATTAGTTGATCTGAGATTATGGTATTGATGCTCGGGAGAGATTGATTTCATAGTCTAAAATTGAGAAACATAGTTTAGGTTATCGTGAGACCAGGAGGAGATCGATTCTTAAATAATCACCTTAGGATTTAGCTTATCATAAGATCGGGAGGACATTGACATCTTGATCGCTAAACTAAGGGCTAGACTTAATGAATGTGTGAATAGGCAAGTTAAATAGGGATATTGACTTGTATATTTATGCATATAATCTCATTTCACACTTAAGAGAGGTAATGAGATTAAACCAATTCCCTTGATTAATGAATTGAGTGAACCAACTAGCAATTTCTTCATATGATATCTTAAGAATAATATGTTGGGATATTTGCTCTAAAAAGTAGATTTCTAATTTTACCCTTTTAGCGTAAACAAATTCTCTTTATGTGTAATTATGATATTTGTTAGATTAAATTGTCTCAGTTGAATAGTTTATTTATCTGAAAAAGATTTCATGACTTTATTTGTATATAAAGAAATAAACATGATAAAGTGTTAATGATGGGAAGACTTGCTTCTTTATTGGAGTCTAAATTAATTAGTTCATAACCTATAAATACAGATGGAAAACTTTATTTACTATAGATTGTAGGGTTTGTCTATCTCAACGGGAATGATGTGTCTCAAATCATTGAAGTGTCTGACTTCTGATAGAAACACTAGTACAACATAAATAAGTTATGTGTATTGAACTGGACCAGATAATATAAAGAATTAGAGTGCCGTAACTCAATTCTTATATTACCACAAACTAGCTCTTAATATGTAGATCTTAATCCTTGATGTTTGACTGGACTTGCTTTCATGGGTTATAGCCTTTTGATTTGTTAAAAGACTAGCCTCAGTAAAATTAGAGGTGAACTCTGGCATATTGGTGGTTATGGCTTATGAATTGATAGGAATACCAACTAGTTAAGGACACTATACATTAATGCCACTTTAGGTTCTTTCAAGATTCATGGAATAATTAAATCTAAGATACTAGTATTCACTTTGTGAATTGATTGATGTCTAAATAACCATCGAGAACAAAATTATTGACAACATTATTCCTTGATAGAAAGATAATAACTTAAAGGTAAATAGGTGTTGGAGGGATATTATATTAATTTCATCTATCTAACTACGGCATTGTATAGGGATTCTATATGTGGTATAGAATATGCTAGACCTAGATGGATCGGTTAATTAAGGCTAATTGATTAAATCTCTATAAAACGTATGACATTTAATCTAAGAGTGCAGTATTGGGCCTTTAGTGGAGTATCCCTTTACTAATAGTATTTATATAAATACATAATAAGAGTTATTATGTATTTATTATACTATTAGAGTTTAGATTATTTGGATCCATTAGGTCCCTTTTCTAGCTCAACAAAGCTTATTAATTGGTTGGTGGTATTTGTGAAATTAGTTTCATGAAACTGTGTAAAATAATGATTCTACACAGAAGTTGGTATTTTTATAAATAAGTTACATGAGTTGGACATATTTATAAAAATACACCCAAAGCCCAAATTAGAGAACAAGCCCAATCCTAGTTGAACTAGGATTAGCAGTTTTGGGCCCCATATATATAAGATATATGAGAAAAAAAACTACACAGCCCTAACACTAGTGCCACACGCATAAGGCAGAGAGAGGGAGAGAGAGTAACATGCATAGCTCAGTAAAAGTGAGAGAGAAAAGTTTCCTGCAATCTCACAGTCTCATCTCAAGTTCTTATATTCCAAAAGATCAAGAAAGTGTTCTTAATCATTCTCCAACGAAGGATTCAACTTGGTGCACACTCGACTCATCAACTAAGAGCAAGAGCATAGACAAGAAGATCTAGAGTTGGAGATTTGATCACCATCAACAAGGAGATCAAGAAAGAGCACGCTACAAGAGGTAAATCCTAATCTCATCACTAGGGTTTATGTATCTAGATTTGATTTATATTATACATGATTTTATAATTGATATATGTATCTAGATTTGATTTCCGCTGCATTCATGATGTGATTATGTGTTTTGCATATTTTCATGCATGTATATTTTTTCCTAAGTGTTAGGTCCAAATACCATCATAATAAAGTAAAGCTAAGTTCCGAGTATATTTGTCCATATAGGCTTCCATTTTTATTTATGTATTTTTATTTATACTTATATATTTATTTAATTTTACATTCAATTAGTTTTCTTGCCTAGATAAAGTTAGGTGCGATAATCGTGGTAATCAGCAACAAAATAAACAACCATTATCTGCGGATCGACAACTCTATACTTATCACTTTAGTATATGTACATGATCCGTGCCATTGCGGTTAATATTGACACACATACAGAAATCATGCTTACAATCATTAATGAGATATTTCTTGATATGAAATCACCAAATAAAGTAATGGATAGTACTATTAAATGAAGTAATGGCTGAGGGAGGTGCATTTGATGTGACGAGTCCCCTGGTACTGTAGTAATTCAGTTACTAAACTATTTACCGGCATAGTACATCCTAGTATGGGGGCTAGGTGCGGCTCTTAGGAGGTCAGTATCATAATGACCCGTAATTTACGGGGTTCTGAGTAGCCTCGGGTCATTATTCAGAAAAATGGGAGATTTGGCTCGGTATTCCAGGTATTCTTGGTCATCAAGAAGTAACTCGAAGGCAAGATGACTTACCCTCGGGTCTGCAAGTTCCCCTTGGGTCCTACTACGCGATCTCGGGTCGCAAAGCTTTCCTCGGGTCTTGCGGCATGTCCTCGAGTTTTAGAGCTTCCCTTTGGGTCCTGCGACGCGCCCTCGAGTCTCATACTTGGGATTGTTGAACTTACCCCTAACAGGAAACATGCTCTGTGGACGTAAAACATCGAAGGCCAGTAGAATTATCTAAAACATTCCTATGTCTACGATTCGGGGAGGAGGGAAGCATTGTGGTGAAACCGCCCAAGGAAAATACGAATCTTTGAAGGAATTCGCAACTTGCATAAAGAACGCTACCACTTCAAAAGAATACCAGAAGTTGATCCCACCTATCTAGTTCAGTAATTCGAAAGAAGATTATAACCATTTTTAATGGAATAAGTTCGATTAACCTCATAGTGCTATATTAGCTTATCGTCTCTATTCACCGTGCTAAGAGGGATGCTTCTAATGAGTTCACAATCCATCGGAATAAAAGTTTGACATAGGACAAGCTTCATTCCTTAGCTCGGGAGAAAAGAATAAATCTTTAACCATAGAAATAAAATCCTTCTGAGGTGAAATAGGTTTAAACAAAGACGGTTGGGGAAGTTATGGATCATGAAAAACTCTAATATTAGTACCATTGCCCAGTCACCATCTTATACCCTTCAATAACACGTCACAACTCTGAAGGAAACTTTTCCAAAGACAAGACGAGTCTAGTTTATCCCGAGCAAGGAAAAAGGAAGTATCATGAAAATATTTACCTTTAAAGATTCTTACAGCTAGGGACCTAGGATCCAAAAGAAGCTTCCAAGCTTGTTTTGTGATTAAGGCTTGACTGAACAATTCCAAATAAGGAAAACCCAAAACACACAAACTTTTAGGAAGGAAAACATTAGACCATCTGAACCATGCGATCTTCCTATTACCAGTAGAAGATCCCCACCAAAGCCTGAGAAACATGGACTGAATTTCATTAGAAATAGCCGTTGGTAGTTTAAACATATCATAGTGTAGGAAGGTATAACCTGAAGAAGAAATTTCACTAGCACCTCTCTACTCCCTACAGAAAAAAGACTTATATGCTAACTTTGTACTCGTTTCTAGATTCCGTCTCAAATACCAGCAAACATCTTCTTTTTGTTGCGGCCAATAACCGAGGACAGGCCGAGATAGGTATCATGTCACAAGTATTTTGTAAATCCAAACACAACTGGAGATCCCTTCTATTTTCTACCAAAACATTCGGGGCTAAAAGTAATTGCTGACTTTTCAAAATTAATCTTCTGCCCCGAAGCTTTTTCATAGACTTGCAAAATACTTGTAATTGCTCTGCAATCCTCAAGATTAGCTCTAGAGTAGATAATAAAGTCATCAGCAAAAAATAGGTAGCTTACCTTTGGTCCCGAACGAGAGTATTTCACACCTTAAATTCGGTTATCCATTTCCGCTTTATATAATAATGAAAAGAGAGCTTGAGCTAGCACACAGCAAAAGAGGTAAGAGGAAATAGAGAACCCTTGTCTTAAACCTCATTGCGGAACAACATTACCCTCCACACGACCATTCAAACAAAAGGCAAATTCAGCGGTGGAAATGCAATCAAACACCAAGACAATCCAATTTTTTGGAGATCCCGTCTTCTCCATGATTTTCATCAAGTTTTTGTGAATTTTCTGATCAAACGTTTTCATTAATTTTTGTCAAATTCAGGTATTGGTTGCTTCTCATATGATTTCAGTGTGATCTAAGTTTTAGAAATGTGTATCCTGATAAGTCTTCCTAGTTTAGGTATATATAAAGTTTCACTGTGTCAAGAATAATTTCAACCTTTGATTTAATGTGCCCATTCTAGTTGAACGTGTTTCTATTGTGGTTAACTTTTTCAATCTATGTTTCAAAATTGGAAACTAGCAATTAACCTATATATTTGTTTCTTAAATTAATCGTACCATTTGCCAAGTCTCAAGTAATAGAGGACCCAGAGAAGTAAAAGACACCAAGAATAACAATACTTTTGGATCCTAACTGCGCAAACACTAGTATACTAGAAACATAAACAAGATTTAGTTTTGTTAAAACAATCAGCAATAGGCACAGGCAGAGGAGCAACATTTATTGAAAGAAAATAAGTTTTGTAATATGTGCATACATTTGCAAATTAGCATACTAGCAGATAATTCTAGAAGCCATAATTAAGCAAGAAAATAAGAATTCAAACAAAAGTTTCATCTCCTTTCCTAGTAAGTAGCATATTAGCAAATCTTTCCTTTGCACAAACGGGGTTTGTGGGATTTTAAATAGCTCACTAGAGGATAACGGTCTCCAGAGTAATGCCTCTAGCAACTATTGAATTTGTATCTGCCCAATTTATATTTCGGTGATAATTGCAATCGAAAGTAAATTGAATTGAAGATAAGTTCACTGTGTTCATATTTTTTTGATCTGTTCACTCTAGGACCTGGAAATTAGATGTATCTTAATGGAAATGGAAATGAATTTGGCATAACTTTGTGATTCATGACTGGCAGACATCTTCCAAATATCGAGATTATTGGAACCATTGCCTCCAGTAAAATTACTTGAACGCTTGATACTAGTACATTTTACAAGTCAATCAATCATATTTTATATGATCTACATCTCAGGAAAAGAATTACACCTGAAATGAATCAAGCATAGCTTTGAGAGTTTTCTCAGATACTTGCCACTGCTTTTCGTTTGCACTAGCTACAAACAAGACAACTGTGTTTCCTTTCGCTGTTGCCTTTGCAAGATTGTGTGAACCCGTTAGAGCATACGGAGTCTCAAGTACATATTTGTAATACTGTGCACACCAGAAGAAGATAAGTTTGTTAGAAGGAAAAATTACTAGAACGAGGTTAATAACATTTTTTTAATAAAACATGGAAAATAAACCTTGATATTGAATAGGAAAAGGTTTTATTAAATGAGCACTCCTTGCACTCTAACCTTACTAACCAAGAGAAAAGTCACATGGTCGTATACGACTATAGAACGACCAGGCTTAATACATCAATTTTCAATGTGAAGCCCAACAAAATAAAGGACATGAATTTAGACCACAACTGAAAACAGTAAGACATGGAGTCACATTTGTTTTTTCCTATTTACCTCAGTCAAAGTATACAAACATGTCAAGGCATAAGAAGACTTCACAGCAGTATGGAACATGATTTAGACAACAAGTTTTTTCGCCCTTTGATTAGAGAACATGGACATTTTTTTCAGGGATGATTTATCTTATTCCTGTTCTCGAAATTATTGAGAAGGAAAAGTAATCTAGATGTACCCATAATCTGTCAGTTGTCTCGAATTCAATGCCTCTTAAGTCAAAACAACAAAAGAACTCCGTAACATTTCCTCTGCTCATAAGTCATGTGAAACAAACAGAAAAAGCAAAACAAAAAGGGTACAAATGATTAGTATTATCTGTGCACTATGTGAAGTTCCGCTACTGTGAACCAAAGACAAAAGCCACCATAACATGATGGCAGTATTAACATATGCGGTCTTGGGGACTGAATCCCTACGGACACGTTATGCTCTAAACCACCCATGTAGAGTTTGTTAGGTAACTTTATTTGCAATATAGGCAATACACATGTAAATGCACGCATTCATACAAAAAAGACAGTGCAAGAAATTGTATTACCGTCTGATCACCAAGCTTTTCAACGGAAGATTCAAGAAGCTCATCTGGATCATATGTATTTCCAGTGACAAAAGGTCCAAGAGAAGCAATCAACTTTTCCGGGCTTCCAATTTCTTCTATTGTTGCATTGGGTTTATTGGTCAAACGTATTAGAGGTGAAGCAACTACCTGAACTTTCCCTTGTTTCTCATCCTCAAATTTGACCTCCACCCAGGGCTCCGCACATTTTGGTTGGCAGTAATTACCAGACAATATGTTAGCCACTCGTGTCTGTTTCCATGTTGGTGGAAGTATGAATTGGTAGGGCTGCACATTTCCTGCAAATAACTAAATCCCAAGTATCATTAGCATATACAATAGATAAAACACAGAATATATATATATATATATATGTTCAGAAAAATAGCCAAAACGGTAGGATAATCAGAAACCCCTAATCCCAATTTCAAAAATATTCACTGAAATTTTACACTTTCGATCAGTTTGTAGAGAAGGAAATCGATGTAAGACCCGAATGAGAAAAAATTAACCATAATACATAGCAAATTTGATTTTATTTCTTCACAGATAATGACAAGAGAAACCAGATGGATAATAACATGTTAGAGAAACGGACCAAACGGTAGATTAACAAGTCTAACAGTTTCAACTTTTTCACTAAAAATTTATTTTCTCAATCAAGCTTATCATTTCATTAAAAAAAAAAGAAAGGAAATTGATCTAAGAGCTGAATAAGAGAAAACTCACTACAATGCGTGGCTGATTTGACCGGAATAAGATCATCATTTTTTTGTCTTTCATTTTTTTCATATTTTTCTTTTGGTCTTTCCTCCCCCCATGTATTACGAGAAAACTGGGCAGCACATCCATTGACAAACATCCATAATACCAATTTCAACTTTTTGCACTAAAGTTTTACTTTTCCACTCAAGTTTATCCCTTCAAAAAGAAGGAAATTGATCTAAGAGCTGTATAAGAGAAAATTAACTATAATGCATGCCAAATTTGGCTTCATTTCTTCACTTTTGTTTCCTTCTTCTTTTTCCTCCCGTTAGCTCCATGGGATGTATTATGGAAAAAACAGGGCATCACATACATTGGCAGTATAAACATTTCAAAGTGCGATAATCTAAAACAGGGCGTCACATTTGCACGCTAAAATTGACGATTTTCTGCTCTTTTACTATCCTTTTGGTCAGAACAAAAGCAAAATCAACAGAAAATTTGTGAACGATAGAAAAGAAAATGAGTACCTGCACGAAGAGCAGGAGTGTCTTTAGGAGAAGCTTTGAAGAAGACGAATGAAGGGTCCGACGCCAATGGCGGAAGGTAAGACCCGACTTCGACCTCTCTGGCAGCCGCAGACGACGGCGTTTTGAGGTCAAGAAGAAGAGGAAGCAGAGCCACCCCTCTCAAGAATTCTCTTCTTAGAGTCTTTTGAGGCAATTGGGGTCTCAAATTCGGTGGAGGAGAAGGAGAATACGAGAGATTTGGGGGTGGTTTTGAAGTGGAAGAGTGCGTAACAATGGAGGAAGGAATTGGAGGAAGAGGAGTAGTCGCCATTTTAATAATTGATAGAGAAAGAGAGAGATGGAGATACGGGTAACGGGAATTGGCTTAGTCTGTAGTCCCGCTCGTATTATGATTTATGACCTTATCCATGTTTGATTGGATGAGACAAGTAGTAACATTTCTTTTTTCTTTTTCTTTTTTTTTTTCCGGAAAAACATACAAATAAAGTGAGAATATAATTACTCAAAGAAATATCATTTTTCTTTTTTTAAGAATAAGAAATATCAATATCTCGATGCTCAAAGAATTATTAAATAGTGCCGACATGTCGACGTTCAAACATTTCAATATTTGAGAAAAAAATTACTACACTTTTTGATGAAACTTTAATGTGATATATACATGATAATAACATTTGTCAAAAAAAAAAAAAGGGTAGGTTTTGTTGTAGGGAGGTTCTAAGTTCATCAAAAATTTGACTATTCACATCCCAAAAGAATTATTTTATCATCTCACTTTTTTATGTACATTTATTATATTCCAAAAATACCTCTTTTTTACCGTGTACATTCCTTATTTGTTGTATAATGATGGAAGTCAACAACAAATGTGGAACCTACGCTATTATTAAATCAGTTTAACTAAGTTGAATTTTTTTATAAAAAGTTTGAGTTCATGTATTTATTTATAATTTTTTGGATAATTACCTACCAATTTTCTCATGTTCTTCTTTCAGTGTTTTTCATCCATTTTTTTTTCACAAAAAGAATATAAAAGTTTTGACTAAGACAACATGACAATATATTTTTCTCTCCGATGTACATAAGAATTCCTTGGAGTAGCTGAGCTTTTATAGATTAATTTCCACTCCTTTGATTGTCCATAGTAATGTGAAATGGATGAAAACAAAAATGGAAAGAATTAAAAGCTAAATCAAAACTTTCCTAAAATGTGTAATCTGCCAGATAGAAAATTATTGCAAAAAATTTCTGAATAATTATAAGAAAAATATCTAGATTCATGATTGCTTCTTGGATATATTTTAGACACAATTTGGCCAATTAGAAATCTACAATTAACCTGCCAAGGATTGATAATTAATCTAGAAAAGCATATCTCAATCAATATCAATCATATGCCTAGATTTAAGGAAATTATCTAATAATTGCATAAATATATAAAGTTATTGCAATATATTAGAAATCTGATCACAACAACTCAGCAAATCATATTAATTAACTAATAAAAAATTAATTAATTGATTATCAAATATCTAGCACCAATTAAGGATAAAAATCCTTATGAATTTACTTCAGAAACTTATCTAAATTCATTAATTAAATAAAAGACAATCAGATATCAATCAGAGACAAAAGAATGATAAATAATTAATGATATATATGGTAAATATAAAAGGAATTGATAGAAAATTGATAGGATAAATATCTTATTCATACTGAACAAAAAAACTCGTTTTTTCTCATATATTCTACTACTATAATCACTAGAATCATCAGATATAAAAACTAAGCTCATTTAGACATAATCTTGAAGGTTTTCATAAAAAGAAAAATGTAGGTTTTGTTATTGTAAAATAATACTTGTTGTAACAACTTCAGATTTATTGTAAGAATATCTCCTTCACATTTATCAACTTGAGTTCTCATAACTTTGTTATTTAGAATGCAAAAGTTTTGGACCTAATAATCTTCCCCTTTGGCATCTTTTTGGCAAAAATAACATGAGAGACAATACAATAAACTCAAGTATAAAAACTACAAAACAGATGATTAATTTCCATATGCACAATACTCCCCCTATCAAAGACAATCAAATATCAAGGTATGACATAAAGCATAAAAGAATAAAAACTCCCTCAGAAAAATACAACCAATTAATCAAAATAAACCAATCGGTTTTGATCTCCCCCCTTTTTGTCAAAATTGGCCAAAAACTTCTATATCAAGAGCAGATTTCTCTTCCTTAACCTTGCCATCTTTGATTTCAACGGGCTTCATTTCCAGTGTTTTCACCATTGTTAAAAGTTAAACCATGAAGCTGCAAAAACAATGTAAAAGAGAGAAAGAGAGAAGAAGTTGCAGAGAAAGAAGAAGAATGGGGAGACGCTTAGCCAAAAGAAACAAAGGTTANTGAATAATTCAAATGATTCTTGCTAAAACAAAATAAGAACATTGGAACTATTGTTGCAATAGTGATGATAATTTGCAAATATAAAATTGAAAGAGCCCCCTTTTTTTTCGTTTGACAAAATAGTACGAAAAATAGGGAAAAAAAAACCTAGCTAAATTATGACAAAAATTCCCAATATTTTTAAATGGAATAAACTCAAAATCAAAAAATAGCATATTTATTCTAAACATAAAAATGATTTTAAAATTAAATCAATTCTAAAATTCTTGTCAAATAAATTTTCTTGATTATAAGACTTACTAAATGAACGGGATTGGGTAATGACTAATAAATCTTTTCTTGATCTCATTAAATTTCTCCCATTTTTCACATATAGTAAATTGTGCTGCATTTATTTTTTATTTTATTTTTTTATATCATCTTCAGCACTTAATTCCCACCTAAATAGTAGTTTTCACTCTAATCATCGAGGTATCCATTTTCACACAGTAGATAATCCTCTACATATTTTATAATACATAGGCCTAAATTACTCATGGACGGCTTTTACTCTTCAATGTTAGGTAGCTTTTTCTATTTATGATGCTTGTAAACACAATATTTTCAATACAAGAGATCAATCAAATATTTGTCAGCCAAAATCCAATCCAGATTATTCAATTTATCCTATGCAATGAGGAATTCAAGAAACAAGTATCTCAAAATCAAATTAATTAAATAATAAGATTTATGAAAAGAATAAATCACATTTTTCTAAAAATTCAAATAATTTTCCAATTAAAATTTTCAGGGATTATTCATGCATAATTTTCTGTCAGAAAAAATAAAAGAAAAAAAATCAAACTCAATAAATTCCCAAGGCTTTTCTTAGGGAATCAAGTCTAATAAAATCAAAGACCTCAGTAAAAATATCAGCAAGTTGTCTTTTTATTTTCAAAATGTCTAATGTAATTATTTTTTGATTCAACTAAATCTTTTGCTATTCATCATCACACTAGCCTTCTCCTAAGATAAAGTATAAAAATTATTAGAAAATCTGGAAACTTCCAATACACACTTACCTGAAGTGTCCAGAAGTTGACACTTTTCATTGATGAACAAACATTCAACTTCATCGCATATTGGGTGGCATTTTTATTATTATTTTTAGTTTTGTGAAGATTCACTTGAGAAGACTCAACCCTGAGATTACGACCAATCTTGTAGTAGAAATCTTCGAGGGATCTACAATTTCGTTCTAGCAATTCCTCTCAAGGTTTAGTCTCAAGTCACACTTAAGCCATCATTAAAATTAGGACCCCATTGTTTGGCACATAACTAACCTTCGCTAACTCCAAAGCGAAGCAGTTCAAATATGACCACAGGCTTTATTCTGAACCTTATCGAATAACTGATAGACTAATTAATAAAACAGTAAAATTCTTTGCAACTTAGAATTGTTGGGATATTTGTCCTAAAAAGCATATTTCTAATTATACCTTTTGAGTATAAACAACTTTCTCTTATATACAATTATGATATTTGCTAGATTAAACTATCTTAGTTGTATAGTTTATTTATCTGAAAAAGATTCCATGACTTTGTTTGTGTATAAAGAAACAAACATGATTAAGTGTTAATTATGGGGAGACTTGTTTCTTTATCTAAGTCTAAATGAATTAGTTCACAATCTGTAAAAAAAAGATGGAATACTTTATTTACTATAGGTTGTAGTGTTTGTCTATCTCAACGGGAATGATGTGTCTGAAATCATTGAAGTATGTGACTTCTGATAGAAACACTAGTACAACATAAATAATTTATGTGTATTGAACTGGACCAGGCAATATAAAGAATTAGAGTGCCATAACTCAATTCTTATATTACCACAAACTAGCTCTTAGCATATAGATCTTAATCCTTAATATTTGATTGGACTTGCTTTCATGGATTGTAGCCTTTTGATTTGTTAAAAGACTAACCTCTATGAAATTTGAGGTGAACTCTGGCATATTGGAGGTTATAGTTTATGAATTGATGGAAACACCAAATAATTAAGGACACTATACATTAATGCCACTTTAGGTTCTTTCAAGATTCATGGAATAATTAAATCTAAGATCTTAGTATTCACTTTGTGAATTGGTTGATAGTTTTGTCTAAATGGCCATTGAGAACAAAAATTATCGACAACATTATTCCTTGATAGAAAGATGGTAACTTAAAGGTAAATAGGTATTGGAGGGGTGTTACGGTAATTTCACCTATCCAACTACGGCATTGTATAGGGATTCTATGTGTAGTATAGAATATGCTAGATGGATCGATTAATCAAGACTAGTTGATTAAATCTCTTTAAAAGGCATGACATTTAATCTAAGAGTGCAGTATTGGGCCTTTAGTGGAGCTTAGATTATTTGGATCCATTAGGTCCCTTGTCTAACTCAATAAAGCTCATTAATTGGTTGGTGGTATTTGTGAAATTAGTTTCATGAAACTGTGTAAAATAATGATTCTACACAGAAGTTGGTATTTTTATAAATAAGTTTCATGGGTTGGACATATTTATAAAAATACACCCAAAGCCCAAATTGGAGAATAAACCCAATCCTAGTTGGACTAGGGTTAGCAATTTTTTGGCCTCATATATATAAGATACATGAGAGAAAAAACTGTACAGTAACACATATTGTGCTACACGCATAAGGCAGAAAGAGAAAGAGAGTTTTCGGCCAAGGGCTGAAGAGAGAGGAGAGAAAAAGTTTCCTACCATCTCACGGTCTCGTATCACGTCCCGGTGTTCCATAGGATCAAGAAGGTGTTCTTGATCGTTCTCCAACGAAGGATTCAACTTTGTGCCCACTTACCTCATTAACCAAGAGCAAGAGGATAGGCAAGAAGATCTAGGGTTGGAGGTTTGATCATCATCAACAAGGAGATCAAGTATGGAGCACGACACAAGAGGTAAACCCTAATCCCATCTCTAGGGTTTGTGCATCTAAATTTGATTTATGTTATACATGATCCTGTATATGATATGTGCATGTAATATGGTTATGAAAATAGTTTTCATGTAAAAATTTTAAAACCTAAATCCACTAATTATTCCGCTGCGTTCATGATGTGATCATGTGTTTTCCATAGTTTACATGCATGTATATTTTTGCCCTAAGTGTTAGGCAATTCCAGCAATTGGTATCAGAGCATAGGTTAATATGTATTAGGGATGGCAATCTGTGTCGTGTCGTGTTTAACCTAATTAAATCGTGTCGTTAACAGGTTAACCTACGTGCACCTATTTAATGAAAACGACGTGTAGATTGATGGGTCCAAACGTATATAAATAGTATAATTGTTAGTTTACTCGATTTTTTTAATTAAGTTTTACTATAGTAAAAGAAATTAGTTCATTAGCTTTATGTTTTTTATTTTATTTACAAGAAATTCATGAAAAAATATTTTTTTGAAAATAATTATTTAATATAATTTATTAAAAAATTACTTAATCGTGTCAATTCGAGTCAATTTCGTGTCAAGCAGGTTCAGCTAATCGTGTGTGTTTCGAGTCGTGTTATCGTGTCATGACCTATATTGCCACCCCTAATATGTATAGCATAATATTGATCTAGAGATGTATGATCTAGGTTATGTGATTGAGTTTGAGCAATTTTCGTTTATGATAATTAAATGATTCATGGTGATGAATGATATTTAATTACGTATGCTATTGATTTTTGCATGGCGAGAAAAATTGTGGTTTGTGATTCTAGCAAAATAGGTTTGGGTGTTCTTGAATTTTATGGTTGATAGATTCATGAACATGTTTCAAAGAGTTTGAAAATTTGAATTTTTTCCAGAATTTTTTGATGTTGTTTTTAATTTTTTCAGCATTTAACAAAAAAAAAAAAATTCTGGTGTGCCCTAGCCCGCGCGCGGCTGCCTGCGGGTGGCTGGGCTGCACGGGCGCTGGGCACGGCCCTGCGCGCGTGGCCTATGCGCGGGCTGCCATGCGCGGCCTGCGTGCACGGCTGCTGCGCGCGGCTAACGCACGGCCCGTGCGGTGCTCTCGCGCGGCCTGTGCGACACCTTTTGCATGCGTGCGTGCGCGGCTCGCGCGCAAGCTCCCTCGGGGGCCTGCGTGCATGGCTGCATGCACAGCCCGCCAGTACGCGGCACGTACCGCGCTCGCGGATGGCCTGCGCCTGCGCTGCGGCTGTGCGTCGCCCATGCGCGGCCTATGCTGCGGCCGTGTGCGTGTTACACGCGGCCCGTGCGGCGTTCGAGCACGGCATGGGTGCGACCCATGCGCGGCCAGCACACTACCGTACGCAAGGCCACCGTGCCTAGCGTGCGCCAAGCGCACGTCCAACGTCAGCGCACATCATGCGCGCGGCAGGCTCGGCCCGCGGGTGGGCAGCGTGCGGCACTAGCTCATGGTCGGTCGGCACCTATGCGGCCGACCGACCATGTGCGCAACCCATGCCGCACACAGGCGTGGGGCAGCTACGCCAGCGCGAGTCCTGCGCGCGGCCAGCAAGCCTGGCGCGCACGGCTTTGCCGTGTGCCGTAGCCAGGCGGCCCCTCCCCTTAACCGCCACAAGCTCCGCCTCTCGCCGTCCTTCGGGCGGTGACGGTCCATAGGCCGACGGTGATGGTGTTTCCACCATCACCAATTTTTCAAATTAATTAATTAGTAAATTAATTAGATAATTATTTAATTTTGAATTCAAGTTTAGAAATAGGAAACTGTTCAAATTTGATTAGGATAGTTATCTACTTTTTGAATTATCCTATTTTAAATTTGATTTACTTTAGGATAATGATAAAATTTGAATTAGTTAAGTAATTAGGATATTATCTAATAGTTAATTTGAATTTAAATAGGATATCTACTAATTTTTGAAATTGGATAAGATTTCCTAGATTATCTCTAATATTTAAATTTTGAATTTAAATAGATAATGATTATTCAAATTAATTAGATATTTAATGAGATTAGAAATGATTAGATATTCTCCAGATATTATCTAAGTAGTTAATTTGAATTTAAATAGGATATCTACTAATTTTTGAAATTGGATAAGATTTCCTATATTATCTCTAATATTTAAATTTTGAATTTAAATAGATAATGTCTATTCAAATTAATTTGATATTTAATATAATTAAATATGACTAGATAATTATCTATAAATCATGATAGTTCAAATTTGAATAAATTGAATTTAGTAATTATCTTTAATTTAAATTTGATTTAAATTAAGGATATAATTTTGAATTTAAATTTGAAACAAAATCTAATCAGATTAGATCTAAATAATTACTATCCATAGTTTATTCAAATTCGTAATTAATGAGATTAATTAGGATAGAAAAGATTTGAATTTAATTAGATTAGTATTCAATAGTTAATTGTAATAATTATTTATCTAGTAACTATTTTAATTATAGTAATTAAAATAAAATCAGAGTAACTAATTTGATTAGTAACTCTACTAATTAATGAGATTAATTAGATAACTAATTAATGTGATTAATTAAGTAATTAATTAACATGTTTAATTAATTAAATAGTTATATCGTTTTATAATTAAATAATTTTAATTAATTATAGAAATTTAATATTGATTAAATTTCTATTACAATTAAATTTAGATATGATCTTTATTTAATTATTAGAATTTTTAATTATAATTAGATATAATTACTAGATAAATATAGAAACATTATATGAGTTAAAAAGTTTCTAATTAATTAGGACTAATTAAAAGAGTTTTAATTATTTCCTAATTTAAAATATTACAATTAATCTTTTCTAAACAACAGTTATAGAAATAGGATTTCTATAATTAAAATAATTATCTTTTATTATCCGTTTTAGATCTTAATGAGTTTAAGATAGTATCTTAATAAGATTAAGATAGCATTGTTTTAATTAATTAATTCTTTAATTAATTAATAATTAGATAATAGATGCGATTTATTTTCTAATTGTTTAAATTATCCTAATAAGTTTATAATTTAAAAATATTTGATATTTTTAATTTTAGACAAGAATTGGTTATGAACTTAATTCTTATATTTAGGATAATATGTTTTTACTAGAAAAACATTAATTATTGAATTTAATTAGTTTTTGAATTATTATTTAATAATTATTAATTTGATTAATTTTTATTATTTAATAATTGTTTATCAATTATTAATATGATTAATAATTAATAATTAATAATAATTAATGAGATTAATTATATTAAGGATAATAATATAATAAGGATAATTATTTATTTTCATGATTTACAAGGAAATTGGAGCTTGATTTTAATGAGATTAAAATATTTTGAAATATTATAATTATGAGATAATTATGGTAACATTTTGATCGGTGGTTTTTCACATAAGATATTGATAATTATGAGATAATTATGGTAATATTTTTATGTGATTAAAAGGCATTTTGATAATTATGAGATAATTATGTTTTTTGCAAAATACATTTGATATGATTGTCATATTGAGTGGGAGGATTTTAAATTTTGTTATTTTAATCCAAAATCATTTAAACCATTTTTTAGTTTTGAAATGATTAATTTTGAGAAAATTAATGAATGTTTATAAAGTTGTTTATATTCATTATTTGCATTTATAATTATTTGTAAAACTTTTATACAAAAATATTTTTATAACTGTTTACTTATTTTTATAAATGCATTTGGAATTTAATCTGATTAAATTCTATTACTAAGAATCTTTAAAATTATTGGTTGAATAATTTAGCGGTTAAAGTTTCTTAGTTTAATTTTTCAAAACTAATGTTTTATACAGGACTGGGTTTAAATACCGTTTTCAATTATTTATCTTTGGTTGAAAGATTATTGACTAAATAATTGAATCCATCTCTGGAAAAGTTTCGCTTGAATGATTTACAATTCACAGACCTTCTTACTTGATTGTTATGTCCTGTATACTTTTATTGTCTATTTTATATATATAAGATGTATAAAATTACAAGTGTTAGCACTTTGACTTTAGACAATAATTGTTCGATCATAGCACCATGTCTAGAATAGTATGTCATAATGTCTTAAATTAGCAAATTCTCTTTAAGTCGCATAAATTGGATATACATAATTGATTTTGTGGTTACTAAGTAAGTTAGATAACTGGGTAAAATCAGGATCCCTAAATTTTAAAAAGATTGAGTGGGAGCGGGTATGAGATATCCATGGTCTCCATCATTGGTTCAATAGTTCTAAAGATGTGCCTCGCCTCGGAACCTTGCTGAGCTCCCGTAAGAAGGTTTTCATCTGGGTATTACTGGTATTGAATCTCTTAGGATAAGTGTGCAAGTGGACTTTATGTACTGATCTCCTGTAGGAGGCTATATTGTATAAGGAAACTTGTAAATTGAAATGATGGTTACACACTCAACATAGAATGCTATTAACCTCCCGTAGGAGCTATGTTAGTAATTCTGTGGACCGATAAAAAGGGTAATTAGCAAACTGGAATATGAGATATTTGTCTTTTTGTCTAAAGTGAATTGTTCACATTTAACTTGTAGATTCACAAGATTACCCGTAGGTAACTTGTGATCTATGGTAGGTTAAAATACCTTGAATATTTGTGACACTCTTAGGGATTCTTACACAAGCATTTAATCTTGATAGATTTAATGTTAAGTATTCTAAATTCTTTTATATTCAGATATACTAGCAAACTTAGTTGAGTACTAAGAGGATCATAATTTGCATACTTGTCCATAGTTTATTCTTAGTTTCTAAATGACCAATAAAAGCATAACACATAATATTTTTTCTTGATTATATGTCATTACATTTATGTTTCTTATTTTACTACATGTGTACTACTATATCTTGCACGAATTGTCTGCTGATTTTAAATCAGTTACTTTGATTGGTAAATCACAAGGGTTGATGATTTTGTCAAAGTTCATTCCTGATAATTTATACCCTTGTTGAGGTATCTATTATCTAACATAAGATAATAAATACCCTTGTTGAGGCGTTTATTATCTTACTGTAAAATTAAATCGAAACAAAGCTGTTTGTATTCGATCTTTTTCCCTAAATGTTTAATTGAGAATTAAACTTACAGAATTTAATTGTGAATTAAATTCATTAAATTCGATTATGAATTGGATTTATATTATGACTTTTGTCTAAATGGGATTCTTGTTATTTTTGTAGTTTTGGGAAATTTAGTTTCATAAGATGGACAAAGTTTCCAAGAAGAGGAAAGTGACAAGAGAATATAGTACACGGAGTAAAATGAGAACATTTATGGAGGCATCTCAGTGCTCAAAGAGTTTGAACGATAATCAATCTGAGGATACCTCTACTGAAAAGAGGTTAGAATCTTCTGAGGTAGTTAGATCGTGTGGAAGACTAAGAAAATCACCTTCAGCAGAGGATACACAAGATTTATGGCTAGTGGACTCAGGATCTAATGTCAATGTCTGCAACGACAAGAAATGGTTCATTGAACCAAATCAATTAACTGATGCTTGTCATCATTTAGTAGTTGGAGACAATCAAAGAGTCCAAGTTGAAAGCATGGGTGATGCTTATCTTCAAATCAATGATAGCTCCATGATCGTGAAGGATTGCTTCTACGCACCGGAGTTTAGTATAAATATTCTTTCGGTATCGAAGATGAACAAAGAAGGCTACCGCTTCATGTTTGACAAGAAGGTGCACGTCTTCTATAGCAATAAATTGTGCTGTGTGGGACAGATGCATAATGATCTTTATATTCTGACACCGAAGCCACAAAGTACATCATCTTCGATCATAAGTGTTACTATACTCCAAGAGATGGTGAATGACATTAGAAAGGAGCGCAACACCATCGACTGGCACAAGCGACTCGGACACATGCCATGTTCAGAAATTCACAGACTTATGGAGCTGGGTCACTTACCTGAAGTTGATATCAGTAGTGACATAGACTGCGAAGACTGCAAGAAGCCTGTAGAGTACAAGCGTTATCTTGCTGCTCATCAAGAGAAGGCTCAG
>JXTC01000661.1:4164-25301 GCA_002914845.1 Trema orientale
TGTTTTCAAGAAAAGGTTACCATTGTACCTAAGTTTCTAAGTTATGTTGTTTATGAAGTATGGCTCCTGGCTTAGTGATTGTGTAGAAAAGAGGTGGCGAAATCCCTTGAGGTTAAGTCCAAGAAAGGGTAAGCCAATCAAGAGGGAGGTCAAATTCCTTGAGGCGAAAGGGCCAAGAAAGGGTAAGCCTCAAATGATAAGAGGGAGGTCAAATCCCTTGAGGCGAAAGGGCCAAGAAAGGGTAAGCCTCAAATGATATTTATTAAGAGGTCTACTATGCCACTAAGTTAGAAGTTATGCTTAAAATGGGGCCCAAACGATGTTTAAAGAAAGAATGTTTTCCAAGGAAAGTTGTACAATGGGCATCAAATATTTTTATAGCACGTCATCATTCATATGCATACACCGTCTTTACTTACTGAGCGTTAGCTCATTATAGTTCTTGTAATGCAGGTTTTAGTTGCATCAATAGATTCCTGAAAGTTGGCTGAGCTGCAGTTCCATTCATCCCATGATACGTTTATATTTTATTTATAAAATTTTTAATTGTAAAGACAAAATCTTACCCCTTTTTAGTTCTTCTGCTTTCAAATGCTCAGTTTTCAAAGAAATTTATGAAGGCTTAACGCGCCTTGGCCTAACTGGTTACGTTTTCCACCAAAGTTTGACCAACTGGGTTGGGGGGCATTACATAAAAAGAGCTTAATCTTCTATCAACTTATCGTATTATATTAGCAAAAGAAGTTTTATTTAGAAAGATGTGTGTAAAAAGTTTTTTTTTTTAATTTATACACTTAAAACGTAATATTTGTTAAAGTTTCTTTTCGGTAATTAAAAAAATTATTAAATCTAAGCGTATGAAGAATAGATGGAAGAACGGTAATAGACCCACCTTTTTTTTATTTTCTAAAGAGAGAATGTTAATGTCTCTTTGGGAAAGTTACCAATAAATAACTTATACTATACTATTGTACTTTTGAATCATAATGAACAACAATAAAAAATGCCGGGAAAAAAAAAATTAACATTCTAAAAAAACAAACAAAACTAAATTTGAAACAATTTAATAAAATCACATGAGAGTAAATCCTAACGATACATATTTTGTATGGACAACATCTATTTATGTCATGTATTTTGACATTATATTTTAGTTATTATCCATATTTTTCTTTAGATTTGGAGCTTGTAATAAATTTATACTGTGTCAAACAATAATATTGACCATTAATTTTCTAAAACATCCCTTTAAATTGAATATATATATATATATTTATAAAGTAATTACAATCTAAAGTTTATTTCAAATTGAAACTATACTAAAACATATCAGAAAAAATTTCTAGGTTTTCACATTGTTTTAATTTAATTTTTTTAATATTTTTTATTTTATTTATTAATTTTAAATTAGCTTTATTTTAAATTATTAAAGTGAAAATTATTAAAATTTAAAGTAGTAGTTTATTAAACTTAAGGGTAAAACTAGTTTTGACCCAATATGATATAAATTTGTTATAAATTTTAAATCAAAAGGACTATAGTGGTCACAAAATGGCCCAGTGTTTAAGAGCCCAAAAGTGACAAGCTCATCCACCTAACAAAGCCCATCTAGTTGTTAATTTATCATACTTTTTCGGGAAAAGTTTATAAATGTATACTATTTATATTTTACATATAAAATGTGTACCTTATGAATAAAATTTACATTGTAAATATGGATTACTCATATTTTGCATATGAAATATGGACGATAAAAATGGATATTTTTGAAAAAAAATTAAAAACAGGTATTTATGAAAATAAGTTTTAAAAATGGGTACTAGAGGTAAATTTCCCTATTTTTTTGTCTGCAACATCACCAAGGTAATAGACTAATGAATAATTAATGTAAAGCTTAAGTTTTTATAGAAATAAATATATAACAAGACTTCTCAATAACTTCAAACTATGTTTTCTAGTTTCTACATACCTAGCTTATACATTATGCTTAATATGCTATTGTTTGATTCATTTCATGAAGCGTCAAATTGAAAAATTGTCAATCTCTAAACTTTCTCGTAAATATCATATAACACTTGTAACCCTTAATTGTACATAAACATCCAGTAAAAAAGAAAGGAAAAAAAAATCCTAACTTATAATTTAAAAATCACACCACATACATCCAATAGTTTCTTTTAAAAAAAAGTCATGTTCTTTTCGTTCCAAAAAAATTTCATACGTGAAAAATACCATGTGACCAAGAAATATGGTGATTAAACTCATTTACAAACCTATGGGTAGAAAGAATAATCACTAAATGTAACACCACTTAGTTTAACCATATTGTCCTATATAGCTAAACTATGAAGTATTATTCTTTCTTAAACATTATTATCAGTTTTATAAAAAGGTGAGCAAATTTGAACTTTTCAAAACTTTTAGACAAAGCAACTTCGAGGCATTACTTGCTAAAAGTGACTTTACAAAATGTACAAACAAAACGGATTTTTACCAGTCTATTTTGCCATCAGTAGTAGTATTTATATTATTCCAAAATATCTCAATACAAAAAACGTCGTCACAGGTCAAGCTCGTCAACACCAAAATGTGCCTCCTCATCTGCATCACAAGACTAAAATAAGCTAAAGCTCAATAAGTAAAAACTATGCATGCATATGTATGCTTTAAAATCTCATAAAGTTTCTATTGTACCCTTTTCTTTGTTAAACATTTGAGTCCATGCATTTTCCTTAAAAATTATTCATAGTTGGGCCCCTTAGAACATTGCTTGTCCTGTAAGTCGATAGGTCGTGATAACATTGGGCAGAAACTCTGGCCAAGAGTAAAAATAAGGTGCGACCGTCGTGTGAGATTTTTGAAAACTCTTTCCCTCATCAAAAGGGCGTCCCACACCGTGCTAATATTGTCCCGCTTTAACGAGACACATCATAAGATTCGCAAGTCCCGCTTCAACGGGAGAGTCTGCATCAATAGACTTACCTACCCAGCTCCGATAGACTAGCAATTGTAATTAAAATTTATCTTATAAAAGTAGTACAACGGTACTCACTTTTAAATTCTCTGTAATGAAATTCTCAATTTTCATGCAAGACGTTCCATGCACATGCCATTTCGTAACATTCAAGAATAAGTATATTTCGCATAATGACATCATTCACGTAATTCTTATGACACAATTTTAAGTCATTGCTTACCCCGTGTCCTGGATAGGAATTGATAGTGGAAAGAGTCAATATCCTCTAGAAATTGGTGTGCTAATCACATGTCATAAATTACTATTATCCAACATGCACATTTTACTAAAGTGATGCACCAAGATACTCGAACAAGACCGAAATCAGAACTATCACCAAATTAGGAAACTTGATCTTAAAATGACTTGGAAGTATACAAATCACTTAAGATAATTAGTAACCAATAACTAGCATTGAAAAACTGTTTAAAGAGTATTAAAATATGAATGCTAGTTCATTAGCATAAAACTAATCTAAAATAGCACATAATTTTGTGAAAACTTGTCCAACTGCCTCTAAATAGTATCATTTCATTTTAAAAATATTTAGACAGCATCTCCCTTAATTCTAGGACATTCCCACATGATTAAAATCATAGTTTTAAATCTGTAATAACATTTTACAAGCTAATTCCCACATACACACATCAAAGAAAACATCTAGGATAACATGGAAGCACATTTAAAATCTTTTTCGGTTTAGACAAGTTTAAAATAATTTATACACTTATCTATGACTACAAACAACAACTAAATTAATGGAATAAATAATAGAGTCTATAACATATCCATTGCAAGTTGAGGAAATCAGATTACAAATATAGAAAGCTTAATACACCCACGGAAACACTTGAATCTGTAATTAGTAAATTTAGGGCTCGAGGTGTAACTTGAATTTCCCACTTAAATTCTATATTTCATAAATATATAAGGGTTCCTAGGACCATTGTTCATCAAATAATATCTTTGGTTTAAATGCTGAAATAAAAAAAATTAGCAACACATTCAAAATCCTACATAGAGCTCACCTTGACTAGTTTGAGCTTTTACTGAAACTCTTGCCTTTTACCTCCACCAAATTGATTCCCAAGGCTTTCAAACTGATTTTAGGACTCAAGAGAACCTAGAGGAACCATTATTTAAGTGAGAGCAAGTGGAGAATTTAAATTAAAGAAAAAGACCTAAGAAGAAGAACTAGTAGAATTACCATGACTAATTTCGATCTATCTTGCTTTCTAGAGCTCCAATTTGAGTTCTACCACTTGAAAACTCTTGGAAATGGTTGAGAGAAGTCTAAAAAGAAACTAGAGAGGTTCAAATCGTGGCTGGAGAGAAAGAAAAAGAAAATGACTAGATTTGGTCAAAAATCAATACTTAATGGCTAAGAAAAGGCATAACTCAATTTCTAGGAGGTATTTTAGGTATTTTGCACATTATTTTTCATGTGTCTAGCTCTAAAACATTCTTAGCATAGTCACCACATTACTGGTCATTCCTATACACCCAAGTGTAATCAAAGTCGGTGAATCTTAGCTTAAAAAGTGAAATCTAGTCATACTTTAACTTATGATCCCACATGGCCAACCTTATTGTAATCTAGTGAAATCCAGCCCCATAACCAATCGTTAAACATAAAATAAGTCAATTAGACTCCAATTAATAATGCAAACATAGTATTAATGTTGGAACAATATCGTATAAAGCAATTTATTATCTTGACATTATAAATAATTTATTATCAAATTATTTGTTATCTATTTGTTACTAATAAATTCTATATTATGAATTTTAATTTCATTTGTGTCCCACTGATGTACATGTGATGTGTATGTTTATCTTATGCAAACATCTAAAGATTCCAAGACATATAATGAGTAATAAAGAATTATTCGTATGATAAGTTCATATGTAGGAGACATTATATTCTTTATTTCATTATGTCTAAATTAAATTATTCGCATTCTGCATATTGAAGATGGAATACTTTACTATGCCATAGAATATAGTGTTATTAATTTAATTAATGAAGTCTCTAATTATCGAAGTGAGTCTTCGGATAGAAGCACTAGTGTGTTATAAGAAAGTTATAATAGTATCGAACAGGACCAAGTGGATTAGAATTTAAGGTTAAGTGTCGTAACTTAAATTTCTAATTTCACTAATCTAGCACTATTGTAGAAAACCTTGATTCTAGTGATTAATGAACTTACTATCATGTGTTTTATCTTTTTGAGTTACTAAAGGACTAAAACTGATTTATGGTTCAAACTCTGATATCTTGGAAGATAAGGTGTATGAAATATGTAGAACGTTTTTCATGATGAATGCCATGCATATAATGTCACTTTGAGTTTTTTCTAGTACTTGAATAATATAAACCAGGGCCCCAGTATTCACTATGTGAATTTGACTGTGTTGGTATAAGCAGATACAAACACCGTAATTAACTATTATCCATTAGATGAAAAATGCCAACTCAAAGGTAAATATGTACTAGAGGGGTAATACAGTAATTTCACCCTACTAGTACGGCATTGCATTAGGGGTACGTCTGCAGGTATAGTATATGCTAAATGGATTGAGCTAATTATTTGATAATAAGCTTCACAGAAAATAAATAATATTTAGTCCAAGAGTTCAATATTGAGCCTATAATGATATACCCCAATATTAATGGACAAGGCCCAATCATAATTAAGAGTTAATTATGATAGTAAGTGTATGGTCCATTGAAGCTTGGGCTTTATAGATCCATTTAGTCTCCTGTCTAGCTCAAATTAAAACCCAATAATTATTTGATGATCAGTTGAGTCCAACAAGCCCAATAAGCCCATTAGGGTTTACTAATCTCTCTATAGTTAAGAGAAAAATTCTCTAACTGCACAGAATATCAACTACACATGAAACACCACTTTAAAAGAGTGTGTCACACGAAAATACGAGAGAGGAAGAGCAGAGAAAAATCGGCCACACTAGGACATTCACTGTCCTTGGAGTTTCAACCATCCCAGAGAAATCAGTTCGAGAAAATTGTCTTCTTGATCGTCTGCAGATCTCTTTGTTGGAAATCAAGAAGGTGACCACACACCGGATCAATCAAAGGGCTTTCGAGAATAGACCGGAAGACGAGAAGGTTGTGGAGCGAATCGGGGTATTGTTCTTATCTAGATCAAGAGTTAATTTATGTTAGATCATGATCCGAAAGGTTTTGTAAATAAAAAAATTTTAAACGACCAATTCTGTTGCGTTTCTAGATTTTATAAAACTATGGTGTTCTTGAAAATCATTTTATGAAAATATTTTCTGGAAATTTACTCCAGTAAACACCGGCAATTAGCACTTAATAATTAGAATGCACAAAAATGACATTACGTGATTAAGCTGAATCTAAGCTAGCTTAGTGTAATAAAACACAAATCAGTGTTGTGAATGCCACCTCGTGCTTACTTGAAGCCGACAAATAAAATGCTATAAATGAGTCCTAGACATTGAATTAAAGCTATTTGACGTGTTAAACACACAGTGAAATCGGCATTGAAATACGTGAAAATTGCATTTTACCGAAAAACTACTATTTGACCAAGTTATCAACAAGTATGATCTTAATGCATGTGCACATAGTATTGCTTTCATAAATATATTCTTTGTTCATTTAGCATACCGAGCTCTCTCTCTAAGGGTATTGAACTTTTACACTACATCGGGACACTTCGACATGCATTAGTGTAGTAACATGTATATAAATGCACATAACATAATGAATGAGCATGTTACTATAAAAGTGGTATTAATAAATTCTAGATATCTAATATGCAATTAGAACATGTTTATTATTGACTTAGTATGCATGTGAGAATCTCGGGTACCACACTAAATAAAAGAGGGGGAAAAAACATAAAATAGAGTAATCGTCTATCTACCCGGCACTCAACAACCAAAATAGAAGTCTGAAAACCAAAAACGTTACTTTTCATTTGAAAACTAAAACACACTTAGAATTTCTGATTTCAATTCAGACCTATCATGGCCCAAACCCCAAGCTGGTGATAGAAGGGAAATTTTACAAATGAAAATTCGTAAGTTGTTTTAGAAAAATATAAATACTTTTATTTTTCAAAAAAATAACAACTAGTTTCAAAATGATATCTTCTGTTAAAGTTTTATAAAAATAATCCAAAATATAAACTTTCACAGTTTTATAATTACTATTAGACATAGACTGTTAATAATATTCATAAAATAGATCTATGCACGATCATTATCATCACAAGTAGGCATCATAAGTAATACAAGCTAAATCCATGATATGAGACTGAAAGTGTTATTACAAATCCAAAATAAGAGTTACTAAGTAGTTGCTCACTATTAAACTAGTAACAAGCGTCCTCCAAATCACTTTGCTCCAGAGTTGCCCAAATCACACTGCACACCACCTGAGATAGGAAAAGATAGGGATGAGCATTCACATGCTCAGTAGGAATTTAATTACCTTTTTGGAATGGATACAATTTCTCAAACCTATATAGTTAGTACTTTTTCAAATCCATTTAAACCAAGTTTACAAAATAATCGAGATCAAGAATAATCACATATTCAAAACTAAAACCACATAATTATACATATCATAAATCAACCATAAACATAAGTGAGATTGCATTCTCCTATTACAGCATTGTAATACCCATTTACTAGGGGTACTCAACATCCTGACATTACCCGAAGGTGTATCAGTAAAACCTGCACAAGGGCCTAGGTCTCTCACTTAGTGCTGCAGCAACTCGCTAGTGATCTAAACTACTGTGATGCAATAATGGAACTTAAGTGCATGATTCTATGGTATGTACAATATGTCAAATAGTATGTAATAACCATGCATCAAGTATATCAAGAAAATCATCCTTTAAAACTCGTTTGGTATTATTCTAGGATTTACTAAAAATCGGGTAGTATAACAATTGTATTTTTCCGAAACCACAATTCGAAACTTACATAAAAATCACACAGTCCAATCCTGAAATAATCTAATCCATCTCAATAGTTCATAGTCAATAAAATATTCATTCAAATCAGTTAAACTTAAGAATATCAATATTTTCTAAAAGAGGTCATAATGCATAATTTAAAATTAAACTAGTTAAAAAGCCAGGTAATTACACCCCCACCTCACCAAAATAGATATGCCAAGCTATCGGTGCTCGTAGAATCTTCTGTTGGTCACTTGGGTACTCGAGGGGTCATTTTAGGAATCTCATTCAGTCTCTTTGAGTAATGACTTTTCTAACAAAGCTTCAAATTGAGAAACGGACTTCACCACTGAATTCCTAGTATCCAAAATGGATAGGTTAGACATATAACTCGATTAATTTGGGTTATTAACAAAACTCAATCCGTGGCACGTAAAACAAAATGAAATCCTGAACCTTATTTCTCTGATTTCATGCCACTTCAAAATATATCAATGTTATATATCAAAACTTGTTTCTCGATCTCACCAAGTCCAAATTCGAAGTCAAAACTTCGTTTCGAGGTCCTGAGTCTTATATGGACCTTATTTCATATTGATTATAAAAGTTGCGAAAATATCACTTCTAAAAATAATTTCATAAATACCACTTTTTCAAGGTCAGATTTCTCACTATTGGTTATTATTTACGAAAAACGTGAGAAAATAAAATATGAGCAGAAGTATGGAAAACAAAAATGTTTCTGAATTATAGTTTTTCATAAAACTTTTGAGGATATTTGTTATGGTCTAAATACATTCAAGAGATTGTGTACCTCAACCTAAGAATCTTCCATCCTATGCACTACGCTTGTAACTGCAACGGTGAGTGGGCATCTCGATCTTTATCAACCTCTAAAGTGAGAATCCAAGAACTCCGATGACCTCTAATGGTGGCTCTAAGAATTTCTCTCTCTTACTTTTCTCTCAGTTTTTGTGTAGTCGCTAAACTAATGTTTCAGTCAAAACTGAATCTTGACACACAAAGGAGGGGAGAGAGGAGACTTCTATAGGCTCCTTCTTAGGGTGAAATTTGGCCAGTCCTACCACTAGGGCTTGCCAAAATTACTCAATGCCCTAAAGGGCATTGTAGTGGGCTCTAAAGGCTCACTCACTACCTTTTCAGCCTATTTCCCATTTTTGTATAACTACCTAGAAAACTGTTTGAGCCCAATTTGGTTAATCTTATGCTGTCTAAGATGTTGGTGTAGGTTAGGAACCCAAATGAACTTATTTAATTCAAGCTCCAATTGACAAGGCCCGGTTACAATTAACTCTTAATATAAATGGGTTTATACTATTAGTTATGGACTTATTTCACTAAAGATCCAAATTGCACTCATGAATTAAATAAATATCGCAAGACACTTATTAATTAAAATTATATTCATTAGATAATTAATATGTGTATGTGTATCCCCACATAAATATCGATAATTGGAGCTAGTAAAATTAGATTTTGCCCCTCTAACTATATCTTTCAATTTTTTGATACAAGACTATATCTAATGGATGGCCAGACTTACAGAAAGTCTTTAATTAATAAAATATCCAATTTTATTCATTACTTATCTAAGATTTAAATCATCAAAGCTCCTATAGCTCCTCAAGACAGTATTCACTTCTTTACATAATAATGTTGTAGATTCTATGTCTATAAGCATATGTTCCTAATACCCATAATAATGTATTACCAGAATGTCAAGATCTTGGTCATCAATTTCTTTATTCGTACCTTTTAACATCTCAAATAATACAAGTTATGAAGATGAGTTCATCACCTATTTTAGTATTAAGAAAGACATGCATTAATTATCAAGTTTGTGAGAATACATTCTTGTTAACGATACTTATTACAAGAATATATTTTATATGGTCCATATTTAATGTTTACTATTGGGCTATTTTTAACATACAACCGCAAATATATGGGTCACAACAAGTAATATAGATAGTAAAAAAGTGTCAATCCTATGGAGAGTACTTAATTCATAATTGATAACTACTAACCGAAACTAGTTTCCAAAGTTTCCAATTTATCCAAACAATAATAATTGATTGTTTTGAGCAAGAATTAAAAAGTAAATAACAATCTCAAATACAAGAATAGAAATTTAAATTAACCAATCAAAGATTGTTCTCAAAGCAATAATAAGGAACCTAGGGATGCAATCTACCCTCTACCTCCTCCAACTATAAGTTTTCCTCATGGTTCAATTATCTATTTAGAGTTGACAACCAAGAATCCTAATATATTCACAAACTCCTTTCCAAGACATAAGTGAAAATATCGAGACAAGCTAATATGTTACTCCAAATATAAATTGACTAGATTTATTAAGTTTGGTGATTCTCACATAAATGTTGCACAAGTCACATAGATACATTCCTATCCTATGCAAACTCACCCCATACTAGGCAATCTTATGATGTTCTACCTATGTCCAAACCTAAATTCCCCTTCCTAAGTTCATAAAGGTTTCATTCAACAACTCTATTTTATGGCCAAGTAAATAGATGCATTAAACTCAATATACAACAACCAACTCAACAATGGATATCAAGAACAATTGATTAATAAAAAAATAGTTGGATTATATTAGAGGTTCAATTGCCTCCTTAGAAATCAAGTTTAGCTCATGTTCATAAAAAATGGATCATAACAACTATAACAAGATTGATATATATTAATTTGTAGGAAATAGAAGATAAAAACAAGAGCAAGAGGAAAGAAAAACTCTTTTGAAGCTTCCAATTTGATTTCTTGGAATTGAATCTCCTTCCTTGATGTTGTTTCTCCCTTAGAAATGCTCTAAGAACCCTTGGCTGCTAGAGTTTTTCATCCTCGCTTCAAATGGGTGAAAGAGGAGTTAAATAAAGGAAGTTCACAAATCAAATCTAGGATTTTTGTAACCTGTTCTGCACTTTTTGGCACTGCGGTACCAAAACTGGCAGAACTATAGTGTTGCAGCCTCACAAGATTGAAGCTGCGATGCCATAAATTAGCGTCACAGCACCACAGAAATGAGGCTACAGCCCAATGGATTTAGGGCTGCGGCCTCATGGATTTGGCACTGCAGCCCCATGATTTTGGGGCTGCGGCACCATATTTTTGGGGCCGTAGCACCAATTCTTCTATGATGCGGCACTGAATTTTTTCGCTTTTAACTTTACTCTAAAAGCTCTATCACATGTCTTCTCTCATTACAGTGCAAGTTTGTCACTTACACATCTTGATTTACCTCCAATTTAACTCCGAAAAACAACATTCTTCGCCCGATAGTCTCACTTGAAATATGCATCAAAAACAATAAAACAAGTAAAAAAGGCTTAAAGATGAGCAATTCTTAAGCTTAAAAGGATAGTAAAGATAAGCGTAAAATTACTAATCAAATTCCCCTAGACTTAAGCAAAAGCTCGTCCTTGAGCTAAAACAAAAAAAAAATGAACAAGCAAGAATTAACTACAATAGGACAAAGCAAAATTAAGACACACAAACAAAGCTTTTGAATGAGGTCACCCTTATCTTAATACTCTCTAAAAGATATATAACTCAAAGGAAACTTAAAACATCATAACAGCTTAGAATTTCAATTCTGCTAGTAGCTTGGCTTTGTTGTCAACTCTTAGTATGTGTGTGCATGTAATAGTTGCTTATATTTAACTCTTCACACTCGAATTGCTTTATGTAGAGTTAGGATATACATTTAGAGCTGTCTCAATAAAAGTGAAGTAGCCATCTCATAAGCTCACTTTTTATACCGATCTCCACTAATATAGAATAACACTAAATCGAAGATTAATAGATCTTTAATCGGCTTGTAATGCAAGGCTTGGGTATAGGTGGATGGAGTGATAGTCATTTAGGCTTATTCACACCATGGATGCCCTTTTTGCACTATAAATACAATTCTCTCAAGTATATCTCAATAATTTCCCTCAGACTTAATTTTTGAACCACTCTCTCTCTCTCTCTATTTTTTTAACAATCAATTACCAATTTAAGGTAGCCAAACTTCTTCCTTCAAAAGACTTCCGCTTTTCATTCTTCATAAACTACTCACAATTCATCACAAGTTCATAATTTACTTTCATGCATTTATGGTGTAAAGTGAGGTAATTTGGGAAATTATTTATCGGTAAGAAGAGTTTATGGAGCTTAAAAAATGAAAAAGGCTAAGGAATTGACTCAATGTGGGAGACTACAGATATTACATTTAACGGGTAGGATTGAAAGGCTCAACTGGTCGAAAATGACCTATATCATTTCTTCGATTTTAATGCTACCTAAGATTTCACCTTGATTGACAATTAAACAGGTTCTAAGATGATATGAGACTAAATATTTTTCTAAGCCATATGCATAAAACTACTCTACGTAATTCAAGACTAAATGCTCACAACTATGTGTAAAATGTATTCAAGAGTTGTTCACAAAGCAAATGTAACACCCCTTAGTTTAACCATACTGTTATATATAGTAAAACTACGAAGTATTATTCTTTCTTAAACATATCTTTAGTTTTATAAAAAAGTGGGCAATTTGAAATTTCTAAAACCTTTAAACAAAGCAAGTGCGAGGCATTACTTGCTAAAAGTGACTTTACAAAATGTACAAACAAAAGGGTTTTTACCAGTCTCTTTTGCCATCAGCAGTAGTATTTATATTACACCAAAATATCTCAATACAAAAAAATGTCGCCCACAGGTCAAGTTCGTCCACATCTGTATGATCATGGCGACAAAAAGTAGGCCATACAACCAGCTACTCAATACTAAAGTATGCCCCCTCATCTGCATCACAAGACTAAAATGAGCTATATCTCAGTAAGTAAAAACTATGCATGCTCATATATGCTTTAAATCCTCATCAAGTTCCTATTGTACACTTTTCTTTCTTAAACATTTGAGTCCATGTATTTTCTTTAAAAATACTCATAGTTAGTCCCATTAGTACATTGCTAGTCCCGTAAGTCGATAGGCTGTGATAACATTGGGTAGAAACTCCGGCCAAGAGTAAAATTACAGTGCGACCATTATGTGAGGTTTATGAAAACTCTTTCCCTCGTCAAAGGGGCATTCCACACCGCGCTAATATTGTCCCGCTTCAATGAGACACATCATAAGATCCGCAAGTCCCGCTTCAATGGGAGTGTTTGCATCAATAGATTAGCTAGTTCTTTTGTTGTGATTGTGTTGAAGACAAAGTGATGAAGGTGTTGGTAGAGAGGCTTAATTGCAGAAAAAAATTGATGAGTTGCTGTCATTTTAGGGCCTTAGGAGCTCAATTTAACACTCTGGTGCCACTCTGGGGCGCCACAAACAGAAATGTGGTGCCCCAGTGCTAAATTTGCTAATTGCCTAGGTGTTAGCGTCTTAGAATGTCAATTTTGGGGCACCACAAGTAAGAACTCTGCACCACAGCGCTACAAAAGGGCACCCCAGTGCCAAATATAAACCACCAACCCAGGTGATGGAGCTGCGACACCACTCTCGGCACCGCGGCGCCACTTTGCCATCTAGAGCAAAAAAAAAATTTTTGAAACTTTTTTCCAAGTATTGGCACTGCAGTGCCACTTTTGGCGCCGTGGCACTACATCCAGAAGGGACAAAAAAAACCCTTGTATGGCACTGCCGCCGCCACCATTGTCAGTCAAAAGTGATCAACTTAGTGACTACCGTACCTTAGAGGCCGACTGAGCAGTCTTCGATTAGGTAAGTGCTTATTTCTCCTTGTTATTTCATATTTAGTACATTAGGGACAATGCATATTTTAAGTTTGGGGAGAGTTTCTAGTACTTACTTGCTTTGTCTTCAAGAGCATTTTAATTAGTTAAACTTTTAAATATTTTCCTTTGTTTTATTTTAATTTATAAACTATCTTTCTTTTTTTCTTAGTATGTGTTTATCTTTTGTTTAGTTGTTTGATTGTGTGTTGTTTGGAGCTTTTGACAGAGGTTAACTATCGATGATACGATTGAAAGTATGTGTGAAATAACGCTTTGGAAACATTTAGTATCATGACTGTTTGTGTGCTTAAATCTTATGGTTTTGCTGTGGTGCCCAAGATTCTCACATGCATACTAAGCCAATAATAAACATATTCTAATTACATATTAGGCATCTAGAAGTCATTAATACCACTTTTATAGTAACATGCTCATTCATTATGTTATATATATTTACATACATGTTATTATACTAATGCTTGTCGAAGTGTCCCAATGCAGTGTAAAGATTCAATATCCTTAGAGAGAGAGTTGAGTGTGCTAAATGGACAAAGAATATATTTATGAAAGCAATACTATGTACACATGCATTAAGATCATACTTGTTGATAACTTGGTCAAATAGTAGTTTTTCGGTAAAATACAATTTTCACGCATTTCAGAGTCAAATTTAATGTGTGTTTAACACGTCAAATAGCTTTAATTCAATTTCTAGGACTCATTTATAGCATTTTATTTGTTGGCTCCAGGTAAGCACGAGGTGGCATTCACGACACTGATTTGTGTTTTATTGCACTAAGCTAGCTTAAATTCAGCTTAATCGCGTAATGTCTTTTTTGTGTATTCTAATTATTAAGTGCTAATACTATGTTTGCGTTATTATTTGGAGTCTAATTGACTTATTTTTATGTTTAATGATTGGTTATAGGACTAGGTTTCACCAGATTACAATAAGGTTGGCCATATGGGATCACAAGTCAAAGTATGGCTAGAATTCACTTTTTAAGCTAGGATTCACTAACTTTGGTTACACTTGGGTGTATAGGAGTGACCAGCAATGTGGTAACTATGCTAAGGATGTTTTAGAGCTTGACATATGGAAAGTAATGTGTAAAATACCCAAAATACCCCTTAGAAATTAAGTTATGCCTTTTCTTAGCCATTAAGTGTTGGTTTTTGACCAAGTCTGGTCATTTTCTTTCTCTTTCTCTCCAGCCATGACCTGAATCTCTCTAGTTCCTTTTTATACTTCTCTCAACTTCTCTGAACTATTTTCAAGAGTTTCCTAGTGGTAGAACTCAAATTGGAGCTCTAGAAAGCAAGATAGATCAAAATTAGTCAAGATAATTATACTAGTTCTTCTTCCTAGGTCTTTTTCTTTAATTTCAATTCTTCACTTGCTCTCACTTAAATAATGGTTCCTCTAGGTTCTCTTGAGTCCTAAAATTAGTTTGAAAGCCTTGAGAATCAATTTGGTGGAGGTAGAAGGCAAGAGCTTCAGTAAAAGCTTAAACTAGTCAAGGTGAGCTCTATGTAGCATTTTGAATGTGTATCTAATTTTTTTTGTTTCAGTACTTAAACCAAAGCTATTATTTGATGAATAATGAACCTAGAAATCTTTATATATTGCTGGAATATAGAATTTAAGTGGGTAATTCAAGTTACACCTAGAGTCCCAAATTGACTAATTGTGGATTCAAGTGTTTCTGTGAGTATATTAAGTTCTCTATACTTGCAATCTAATTTTCTCAACTTGCAATAGATATGTCAGGGATTCTATTATTTATTCCATTAATTTAGTTGCTATTTGTAGCCATAGATAAGTGCACAGATTGTTTTAAACTTATTTGAACCAAAAAAGATTTGAAATGTGCTTCTATGTTATCTTAGATGTTTCTTTTGATGTGTATATGTGGGAATTGGCTTGTTGATTTTATTGCAGGTCTTAAACCATGATTTAAAAGATGTGGGAATGTCCAAAAAATAGGGGAGGTACTGTCCAAATATTTTTAAAACCAAATAGTACCATTTAGAAACAAATGAGCTAGTTTTTACGAAATTATGTGCCATTTTGGATTAGTTTTGTACTAATGAACTAGCATTCATATTTTAATACTTTTTAAACAGTTTTTCAACGCTAGTTATTGGCTGCTAAGTACCTTAAGTGATTTGTATGCTTCTGAGTTATTTTAAGATCAAGTTTTCTAATTTGGTGATAGTTCTAATTTCGGTCTTGTTCAAGTATCTTGGTGCATTCCTTTAGTAAAATGTGCATCTTGAATAATAATAATTTATGACAAGTAATTAGTACATCATTCTCTAGAGGATATTGACTCTTTCCACTATCAATTCCTATCTAACACACGAGGTAAGTAAAAACTTACAACTGGATCACAAGAATTACATAGGAAATGTCATTATATGAAACTTACTTATTCTTGAAAGTTATGAAATAGCATATGCATGGCATGTCTTGCATGAAAATTGAGAATTTCATTACAGAGTATTTAAAAGTGAGTACTATTGTACTAATTTTATAAGATAAGTTTTAATGACAATTGCTAGTCTGTCTAAGCTGGAACATCTTCTCCTCTTTGTTAACTTCACAAGCTTGGGTTGCCACTCCTTATTGAGGATTGGTCAAGGCAATGGATGATTTAGCTCAATCAAGCTCTCCTACTAAGTATTCCTTGAGCCTTTGAACATTCACCTTGACTCTTCTGGTTGGGCTCTCATTTTCTACCCTCATTGTACCATGTGGGGACATAATAGTCTCTTTAGATGGTCTCGACCAACTAGACTTAAGCTTGCTTGGAACGAGTTTCAAGTGAGACATACCAAGCACCCTCTTTGGTCCCAGCTCAAAATGATGATCACCATACTTTTTCTTCTTTATTCCCTACTTTCTAAAATCCTTCTTGTCTGGCTTGTGGTGTCTAAGGGAGGAGAATGAAGGTTCTATGACTTCAATTAGGGGATTAGAGTTAGAAGAATGTTGTGAGACTTCCACACCATTGGTGTTCCTTTGAGCCTTCTTTGCCCCTACATCAACGGGATGAATGACAGAAGCCTCATGACTAATCACTGGAGCTTCCTTCCATAAATTGTCTTCAATGCTCTCCTTTACCAAATCCACTCTATAACAGTCATCGATGTTACTAGGAGCATCCACCTTTTTGAACACATTGAAGGATATTACTTGGTCCTCCACTCTCATGGTAAGTTCTCCTTTGTACACATCAATGACTGTCCTCCCGGTTGCTAAGAACGGTCTTTCAAGGATAATTAGAAGATTTTTATCTTCCTTCTTGTCAAGAACAATGAAATCAGCTGGGAAGAATGCAATTATTTTGTTACAAAAATTACCAAAAAACTTCAAATATTCACCTGAGCTTGCTCACCAAAAATTAGTGGCTAAGACTTATTGGGTTGGACTTGGGGAAGCTCGGGCTTGCTTGGTAGTGTGATGCTTGACATTGAATGGTGGCAAAAATGCCGAAATCAGTAGCAAATGGCTATGGCTTTGCGCACGTCTTTCTTATGCCTGGGATACATGACGGTGGCTAGAGGAGGGCGACACTGGTTCGCTAGTCATCAGGGAGGCTATTAAGTGGATTCTACGCTTAATTTTACTATCCTTTCAAGCTTAAGAATTGCTCGTCTTTGAGCTCTTTTTATCTGATTTTATTGTTTTTGGTGAATATTTCAAGTGAGGAGCCGTTAACTAGAGAATTTTGTCATTTTAAGAGAAATCGAAGCTAAATCAAGTCAATCTAGTTCAAATGTGAGACCAATGCTTAGTCAACAGTTTGAGGGAGAGCCATAAAGGAAGAAATTGGGCAAGGATTAAGAGCTGCAGTGCCGAAATGGTGCCGCAGCACCATAACCAATAGAAACCCAGTGCTGCGGGGCCAAGAAGTGGCGTTGCGGTGCCAGGAAATGGCGTTGTAGCACCATAGTGCCGAGTCGTGGCCTTGCAGTGCCAGTTCACGGTGCCGTTGCTTGGATTTATGGCGCCACAGTGCCACCGTTCAATGCTGCAGCACCACGGCACCACAAAGCACAGATATGTTGTAGAATTCCTGGATCATGGCCGGTTTTGTCTCGACTATTTAACCTCTCTTTGGCTCAGCTGAAAGAGGGAGGAAAAGCCCTAGCAGTAAAAGTTTGAGAGAGTTTTTGAAGGAGAAACAACGAGGAGCATAAGGAATCAAGAGGGTTTGAGAGGAGACTAGTGGATTGAACAAGCTTCAAAGAGTTTTTCTATCTTTCTTCTGTTCACTCTTTTATTTTTCTGCTATGGACGTGTGTCAGCTATGTCAGTTTTGTTGAGTTCTTCTCTGCATAGCTATGAACTTAACTTTTGCTCTAGGGATGTAATCAAACTTCTAATATAATTCAATTGCTCTATTTTCCTGATTTGTTCTTGATATCCATTGATGAATTAATTGTTTTGTCTTGTGCTTAATGCCTCTGTTTATTTGGCCAGTAAACTGATTATTGTGAAAAATCTATATAAGCTTGGAAAGGGGATTATAGATTTGGACATAGGTTGAACAACATAGAATTGCTTAGTATAGGGTAAGTTTACATGGGATAGGAATATAATTATGTAGCTTATGCAACCTTGTATGGAAATTATCAAGCCTAATGAGTTTAATCAATTTATGTTAAGTTTAACATACTATCTTGTTTAAGTATTTTCACCTATATCTTGGAAAGGAATTTGTGAATACCTTTTAGTTCCCGGTTGTTAATTCTACGTGGATGATTGAACGGTGAAGAAAACTAGTAATTGAAGGTGCTAGAGGAGAGATTGCATCTCTAAGTTTTATATCATTGTTGTAAAACTACCATTAGTTATTTAGTGCTAATTTCCATTATTTTCATTTATATTGAACTTACATTGTAGTTTTTGTTCACAATATCTATTTACTGTCGTTTGGATAAATCGTTAACTAGTTTTGGTTAGTACTTTGCACTTGTAATTCATTTGCTCCTCGTGGGATTCAATACCCACTTACCATCTATATTACTTGTTGTGACCCGTATACTTCCAGTGTTTGTGTGTTAGAAATAGCTTAACAAGTTTTTGGCGCCGTTGCCGGGTAGCACAGTGAATTATAGTTTGTTAATACTAATATCAACTAGTTTAGATTCAATTCAAACTTTCTTTATTTTTGTGCATATTTCAGGTACTAGAACTCTAACATTTGTGTATGAGATGAGCAAGGAGCCTTGAATTCTTGCCTCTAGACCTTGAAATTGAACAAACCTTGAGGGAGCTTAGAAGACAAAGAAATCAAAGGAACAACCCTCAACCTACCATGGCAAAATCAAGATAATGAAAGGCCACTTCGGGACTTTGCCGTTCTTGTAGTCAATGGGATCGGTTCTAGCATCTGAAGATCAGCCATCAATGCCAAGAACTTTGAGCTAAAGCCAGCTATTATTCAGATAGGGATGTGTCAATTTGGTGGTTTGTCTAGTGATGATCCCAATCAACACATCATGAACTTCTTGGAGATATGTGATACCTTCAAACACAATGGGGTGAGTGATGATGCCATTCGTTTGCGTTTGTTCCCATTTTTTTTGAGGGACAAGGCGAAGGGATGGTTGAATGCTCTACCTTCGGGATCCTTCACCACGCGGAATGAATTAGCTCAGAAGTTTTTTGCCAAATTCTTCCCTCTTGCCAAGACAGCTAATTTGAGGAATGACATTATCTCATTTGCGCAGTTCGATAATGAGTCTTTGTAAGAAGCTTGGGAGCGTTACAAGGAGCTAATGAGAAGGTGTCCTCACTATGCAATTACTAAATGGCTCTTAGTTCAGACCTTCTACAATGGTTTGATGGGGCATTTGAGAACCATAGTTGATGCAGTAACTGGTGGTGCTCTAATGGGTAAGTCTTCTGACGAAGCTTTTGATTTCTTAGAGGAGATGGCTACAAACAACTACCAATGGCCTTCAGAGAGAATCAATCCAAAGAGAGCAACTAGTATTAATGAGATTTAAAGCCATTTTAACTTTGGCTGCCCAAGTAAATGCCTTGACCAAGAAACTGGATTCTATGGCGGTTCATGGAGTGCATGCTTTGCAGAGTTTAACCGGGGTTTGTGAGCAATATGGTGACAGTCGTTTGAGTTCATTTTGCCCTATGAACGTGGAGTCGGCTCAGCTTGTAGGCAATCACAGTCCATCAAAATGCAACAATCCTTACTCCAATTCCTACAATCCGGGTTCGAGAAATCATCCAAACTTCTCTTGGAGCAACCAAAACCATCAAGGGTAGAGTTCTGATTCAAGACCAATGCAACCTGCAGGATTCCAAAATCAAAGTCACTCCACACAAGAGAAGAAGCCATCAATGGAAGAGATTCTTATGCAATACATAGCCAAGGATGAGGCTGCACTTCAAAACCAAGATGCCACAATGAGAGCTCTAGAGATGCAACTTGGTCAATTGGCCAATGCATTTACCAACCAGCCTTAAGGAATTTGCCTAGTAATACTGAGGTAAATTTAAAGGGAGACATGAAGGAGCAATGCAAAGCAGTGACCTTGAGAAGTGGGAAAGAACTACAAGGGACATCAAAGGCTACTGAAGTATCAGAAAAAGAGATTGAAAAAGAGAGTCAAGTTGAAGAGGAGGTTACTAGACAATCTCCAACAACCATTCCACTACTATCTCCTTATAACCCACCATTACCTTTCCCCAAAAGATTGCAAAAGAAGAAACTGTTGGGATATTTTCCCTAAAAAGTAGATTTCCAATTATACCCTTTGAGTATAAACAACTTTCTCTTATATGTAATTATGATATTTGCTAGATTAAACTATCTTAGTTAAATAGTTTATTTATTTGAAAAAGATTCTATGACTTTATTTATGTATAAAGAAACAAACATGATTAAGTGTTAATTATGGGGAGACTTGTTTCTTTATCTAAGTCTAAATGAATTAGTTCACAATCTGTAAATAAAGATGGAATACTTTATTTACTATAAGTTGTAGTGTTTGTCTATCTCAACGAGAATGATGTGTCTCAAATCATTGAAGTATATGACTTCTGATAGAAACACTAATACAACATAAATAAGTTATGTGTATTGAACTTGACCAGATAATATAAAGAATTGGAGTGCCGTAACTCAATTTTTATATTACCACATACTAGCTCTTAGCATGTAGATCTTAATCCTTGATGTTTGACTGGACTTGCTTTCATGGATTGTAACCTTCTGATTTGTTAAAAGACTAACCTCTATGAAATTAGAGGTGAACTCTGGCATATTGGAGGCTATGGCTTATGAATTGATGGAAACACCAAATAGTTAAGGACACTATACATTAATGCCACTTTAGGTTCTTTCAAGATTCATGG